>JAAAKO020007292.1:0-19188 GCA_010015015.2 Bolitophila cinerea | reverse complement strand
GTATTTTCCGGTCACTTGTAAAATAGCAACGAACGCGTATAGTCGTGATTTTGTAAAACCTAAAAATTAAATCAAGATCTACCATAATAATCTATTCTTTTTTTGGTTTTTTGGTCTTTTACAATAACAAAGATCAGTACTTTTAAAATATATATTTTGATCATAGATTATTTTGAATTGTATTGTCACAATTGCTGCCATTAAATACATTTTTTAAAAATCATTAGGTTTTATATTAAAAAAATAATGCACCCAAACTGAAACAAATATTATGTTTAATATAACATTGTAGTTTAAAAAAAAAACATTTAAGTATTATTAAAAAATTTAAGGACATATAAAAGAAATATATTTTTTTAAATTCAATAAAATAAAAGAAAAAATTTAAAGTATTTTTTTCAGCCACAGAAGAAGAAAACTCTTTTCAATTTTTGCAGGACGTTTAAAATGATACAGAAGTTTAATTTAATGAAAAAAAAACAAATTACCAAAAATTTTATTATTCACTAAAAATATATTTTGTTTGGAAACTCTTACCTCCCCTATAAGTGTAAATAAATATTTATAGCCGCATTTCCAAGATTTTCCAATTAAGGTCACATTTATTAAGTTATATTTATTGTTTTTTTAATTTATTCTCCATGATATTTTCTAAATTTTGATTGTAGGGCAATTTCCCTGAAAACGTACTTTTATTATATTTTATTTTAATGACTAAAATTAATTGACAATATTATAATTTTTATATTATTATTCAGGGTAATTTGAACATCATTACATTACCTAACTTGTCTCTATGTTGAATTTTATCCAAGTATAGTTTTATTCATCGTCACTTATACCCTTACCTATAAAAATACAATTAAATCAATAATTATAGCATTGCATTCGAATATAAACCTTTTCAGGCAATCTAAACAACAAAGTTAAAGATATCGACGATATATTTCTCCGTAGACCAAATTTATTTAGGGAAGTTTCTGTGAAGGACAAATTCGATAAATTAAAAAAAAAACAAGAAGTGAATCTAAGACCCATTTTTGAGATGAACTATTTGATTTTTAATCTTTTGTGTGTGTCTGATGAAGATTTTTATAAACATTTTTGAGAGCATGCAAAAACATTACCAATAGAATATCTGAATAAGGAAGATTTTGCAAAACCCAAAAAAAGTCGCGCGAAGGAGAAAGTTTTTGTAGCTGTGGCTTTTGGCACGTTTTTTTCCAAGCCAACCATCTTGTAAACATAAAAAATCAAACCGACGAATTTGTTTTGTAATTTTGTACATACCGACGTTTTTCGTGGGGAGTTTTTGTTTTGTGGTTGGGGTACTTTTTGAATTTTGCTAATTTTTGTACGAAATCCCCAAACCAAAAATATGGACGACGAGAAGCGCCGGCGCGAGGAGTGCGAGCGCAAGGCCCGACGCGGTGAAATGGATCCTCGGCTCGAGTTTGCGTTCCAATTGCTCATCGACGGCACCGGACTGCCACGGCATCAGATCATGGATCATATCTTCGAGGGTGACATGGTTGGTACTTTAGTATGGTGCAAAGTATGTCCAAGACACTGTACAATCGGTGACTTTTTAGTTGGACGAGATCAATCAACTGTTTTTGCCGAACATGCGCAGCAAGCTGTTGTGGTTCTACCAGGAGGTGGACGAACCAGAAGCGGTCGTGGTTCCGGAACAACCGAAGCCCGGGCCATCACGAGCTGCGATTTCGAATAACTCGAAAACACCGCAAGGTAAGAGATAGTATTTTTAGGGATTTCTGTTATATTTAATATTTTACGATTCAGGAGTCTCTCCAACTGGTCCCGCACACAAACACAAGCTGTTTCTTACCGACGGATGGACTTGTGCCTTCACCGGTATCTGTATATACATGTTTCGGATCAATACCACTAAGCAGCTACCCGAAGAGGGTTTTCAGAAGGATTTGTAAGTAATCTAGAGAATTTCATCGTCATCACCCCAAATATTCCCTTGCACTTCTGTCACTGCTTTCTATAGTTCTATATCAATATCCATCAATATAATTGGCGGCAAATACACCTGTTCCGACTATAATTCGAATGTGTCCATCAAAACAAATGGAATACGACACACTAATAAAACAGCAATCAATTCAGTTTACACACAGAGAGTCCTTCCATAATTTAACATCGCAGGATGTACATCGTACTCGTACTCGTACGTATTCGAATAGAAAGGTGTTAGGAATACGGACGCGGAAAGGACATGTTTTTAATGAATAAATTATTTATAATCATTTTATGATGTTAATCGATTTGCGCGTAAACACACATTGTAAGTGTCCGCACGCATGCAAGAAGGTTAAGTGCGATGAGCTGTGTAATTACACACGTTGCGTTGGTGGCGCCAGCGGGCGTATGACGAGTTAATTTCCCGCAATGACCGCACAGTTTTTGATAAAAGCGTGTATATATGTTCTACGCGGTTGACTCAATACAAATGTAATTATTTATATCGATTTGTTGTTTTTTTAAATTATTTATAGAACGAAACATGGTCAATGGTGTGATTAAACTTTGGAATCTATTTTAAGAACAATTAGATACAGTTGAGGATATATATAGACGATTATAATCAAACTCCCAAAGATTACAATCAGTTGTATTGCACTGTATGACTGGATTTTTATATTAACTTCAATATGATATGACGTAGGAGTGACTGGTGTAACCTCCTTTGGTCGTGCGTACTAATCCAACATTGAAGGTATTAGAAATATTTCAAGCCATAAATTATATGCTGTAGCTTTTGTGAAAATAAGTTTAAACTTATAGTTGAAACTTTTTTAGTTACTATTTTTTTTTTAAGTTCTTCTTCGTCTCTTTACTTTTTGTCTGACTGACAATCGGTCTAAATGTTGAAGATGACCAATTGACTCACATAGAGATACGACGACGGGACGGCACAAGCAGCATGGGAAGCATTATGTGAATATCACGAAAAAAGTACAGCTAAAAATAAGTGCGGCTCATGAAACAGAACAGATTATGAGAATGCAATTGGATTAAGGTGGCGACATAGAGGTTCATGTAGCAAATATCAATGAGCTGTTCCAACGGATGATTGATTTGATAGAAGATATTAAAACAGAGGATTGTAAAGCTGCTACTATGCTAGGAAGTCTACCGGAAAGTTACGATAGTCGCGCCAACGAAAATCAGAAACATAAAGCAAATGTAGTTGGGGAGGACGACAAAAATGTTTTTTTTCTTATCTCAAAACCAAAACAGCATGGTTGGATATTCGACTCCGGTGCTACTGATGATTTTAATTCGAACCATAGAAAGAAGATTTTTTTGGAGATTGGAGAAAAGGTGTCAGTGCAAGAAAGAGGAACGCCCGTTTTGAGGTAATGAATCGGATAGGTGAAAGGAATATGGTAAAACTGCAGAACGTTTTATGGGTTTCTTCTATCAATGGTAATTTATTGTCGGTCCGGCAGCTTATTTCGAAAGTCTACAACGTAAAATTTAAATCCCATTCATATGCCGTAAGAGAGAAGAAAAACGGGATCATAAGACAATACCAATAATTTTGGTGGGCATCTGCCTACAGATGTTTTGACTCTGAAACAAAGCGTGCGAGAAATAGTAGAGACGTAGATATGTCATTCAAGATGAAAGCTCGAATAAAGAGGAGGTACCAAATGTTGTTGATGCAGAAGTAATCGTGAGTGAATCAGCTGAACCGTTGATGGTAAATTTAGGGAAGATCCCGAAGCAGAAAACGTCAGCTAAAGGTAAGGTATTTTACAGCGACGATAGTGATCATGAAGAATCTCTCAACAAATTCGATGATCTGAGCGATCTACAAAGGGAATTCCTCCCAGACGTGTGATTGATGAGATATTTATCGTTGCAACAGAAATAAAAGAGATAAATCGTATAAAGAGGCAATGACAGGCAATGACTAGCCCAAATAAAAAAACAATTATTGGCAGCCGTGAAGAAGAGGCTTTTAATGAGAATCCGACATGGGAACTAACCGAGCTTCCTGACGGTAGAAAAATAGTCCGTTGCAAATGGGTGTTTAATAATAAAAGTTCGGAGCTTATCAGCTCATTTTTCCATCGAAAAATTAGTCGATTGAGTTGCACAGGGATCACAAAAATATGGAACCAACTATGATCAAGTGTATTGCTTTCAATATCGGCAAAAGAAAACGTGAAGTTGATACACATGGATGCAACACAAGGATTTTCTAAATGGAACCACAAAGATAACAATTACTATGTGCCCGCCACCAGGTTTTGACATTGAGGAGTAGGAGAGGTCTCGTTTGTAATTAAAAAAATAGTCTTTACGGGCTCAAACAGTCGGTGCAATCATGAAATTTAAAATTAAACGATAATCATATTGCAATGGGTTTTATTCAAAATAAGGCTGAGGCATGCCTGTTCCCTAAATGCGATAAAGCTACAAGGGATTGGTGCTATATTCTTGTGAACGTGTATGATTTAGTCTTTGAATTTGAAACACATTAAAAATGCAGAACAAGAAATCACATCTGAATTCCAGATCACAAATTTTGGCGAAATAAAAAACTATTTTGGACTGGAAATTTGCAGAGACAAAGACGGCAATTGTTTCGTGAACCTGGCGAATTACATCCAGAAGATACTAGCAAATTTTTCTTTAAGTGATGCTAAAATTTCGAGTATTACTTTGAGCACAGATTTTGTTAAGGATGGACATGCATCAAAAATATACTCATGGATGGGTAGAAATATCAATGATGTTCCGATTTGATATTTTTAATGAAAAAATGGAAGAGCGACAATTGTGTCAACAACAACCAAGAGACTCCCGAGGCATTTTTTCCGATCACTCATTTCATTTAAGCCTAAGGCCGGTCAGACCGGAGGTGGCTTAATGACAACATTCGACCTTTGATTATTTTCTCAAATCTCAATATATACATTTCGAGATTGTTAATTTTTCTGCCTTAAGTTTCAACTTAAACTTTTATTATTATTGATTTTTGTAGTAGCCGAAAAGAACAACAGATTTAAAGGAACAGTTCAAGAGACTGGTTAAAGACAGAAAACTGCTAAATATCTGCTCATACTTAAAGAAAATAGCTGTGATGTGAAACATGGATCGCAGATGTATTTATTTTTAGAAACATTTAAATTATTTGGTAATCACAAACTTTCTATAGTTACATTAATTAAAATAAAAAATAATATGTCAAATATTTCAAAAAATATTCAGAAAAAAACAAGTTAAAAAAACATTTGTTGTTGCACACAATAAAAAGGTTACGATTCATTTTCAGCCAAATAAAAATTTCCCAAAAAAGATTTTCCTTTTTCATTAGAGAGTCAAAATTGTACTCAATTCTTTGTATAAAAATACATACATTATACAAAAAAAGGTTAATATATATTATGCTAATCAATTAAAATTTACCCCGTGAGTAGCCAGGTACTAAAGGCTAGTATTTATTAAAAAAATGATTTTTATTGTCTAAAATCTGTATATGTTTCTAGCTTTTCTTGTCACAACTGACCTCACAGTTTTTGTCACAATTTAAATTTAGCACTGGGGCTAAATTCACATTTTTTTTTAAATATTTTTAAATAACAAAATATAATAACTGTTGAATTAAAATAATAAATCATAATTAGTAATTAATAATAACATATTCTACATATTAATGCAATTGATGTTAATATATACATTTTTTTTCAAAACAATAACAATACAAACAACCATCACACAAAAAATACTCACCACTAAAAAAAAAAATATTTAACTGTCTCCCTTAACTGACTTACCCAAACTAAATTGAGATCATATTTGAACACTCAAATAAAAAAATGATGAACCATTTTGATCTTCCAAACTTAAGAATAATTATCATACACAAACCATTTCGATTTTTGCAGAAAGCTTTAAATAATTTTAAAGTTTGAGCATACACAAGTTATCTAGGATGAAACATCCTAATGTAGACAATAACCTTATAGTCGCATAAAGCTTGGGTATTCACATATACAGTGGTCTACCGTTTCCTCTTCCATATACCACTCCTTCTACAGAGTTCGGAGCTCTTAACTCCAATTTTATAGAGTTGTTTATTAAGAAAATGACCCACAAGGAGAATGGTCATCGTGCTAATCCTACTCGTATGAAGACTGCCATTTCTTCTGCTGAAGATTGACGGTATTTGGCAAAATAAGTCCCCGGTCTGACACATAAATGGCGTGGATTTTGCAGAAATCAGTTCATTTTCCTTCCTTCAAACGATACGTGTACACAAGTTATAGACGTCAAAATGAAACAACTTTTGTTTTTTTGGTTGGGACAAAATACCATCGAAGCAACACAGTGGCTTGATAAGCATTACGTCACCTCCGCCCCAGGAAAAGAATCTAGCATCGACTGTTACGATAACTTTAAACGTGGTCGTACGGACTCCAATGATGCAACACGTTCTGGGCGGACAAATGAGGTAGTTGTTCCGGAAATATAAAAATAATTCACAAAATAATTTTGTCCGACCGAAAATTTAAATTGCAGGAGATAGTTGACATCCTAAAGATATCGAAAGGTAGTGTGCCACTATTTTGCATGATCATTTGATGATCAAGAGAAAGCTGTGCTCAAAATGGGTGCCGCATTTTTTGACACTGGTCCAAAAACCAAATCGTGTCGATGATTTAAAGATCTGTTAGGACTTTTTTAAGGACAATCAAACGAATATTTCCGTCGTTATGTGACAATAGATGAAAACTGGATCCTACAGTTCACTCCTGAGTTAAGTTGGCAGTCAGCTGAATGGATAGCAACAGCTAAAAATCGACCAAAGCGTTTAAAAGCACAAAAGTCGGCTGGCAATATTTTGACCTTGGTATTTTGGGATGCCCGAGGTATAATATTCATCGACTACCTTAAAAATGGAAAAAAAAACCATCAATAGTGAATATTACATAGCGTTGTTGAGCCGATTGAAGATCTAAATGGCAAAAAAAAAACTAAAATGGCCAACAAAAAATGCTCTTTCACCCAGACAACAATTTACAATTCGATGGCAACGATAGTAAAATTAAACGAATTGGGCTTCGAATTGCTCCCCCGGCGTATTCTTCAGATCTGGCCCCTAGCGACAACTGGCCTTTTGCAGATCTCAAAAAGTTGCTTTAGGAAAGGATATTTGGCTCGAGTGAGGAGGTGATTACCGAAACTGAAGACTATTTTAAGACCAAAGACAATTCGTTCTACAAAAAGGCATCGAAAAGTTAGAACGTCACTGGAATAATTGTATCAGCGTAGAAGGAAACTATGTTGATGAATAAAATCGATTTTTGCGGAAACAATGTTGTTTTATTGTCTAGACTGGGGACTTATTGACCAATGTGTTATTCTGACCTCCGTTTAAATAGTTAGTTCTGCAATTCAGTGTTGAAACAGGACATTTACAAAAATAACAAAAAATACACTCGTTTTAATTATTAAATAATTGAAAAAAATGGTTGCAAGGGTGAAATATTAATTTTTGCATTTCGCAAAATCATTGTAATTTATTTTTATTTTTTCTATTCGAAATTGGTTTTTTTTTTGCTTTTCACATTGCGAAAATCATACTGGCTAATTTTAAAGGTTTTTGTGTGCGTTTTTTACCCTTTGTATGACGCGAGTATTTTTTTTCCTAACAAATTGCCCGGTTCACCAGCTGCTGACGTCAGATTTCATCTAAGTCCATCAAACGGAACACCCGAAAGAGCTCAACACAGCTTTTCCCGGATCTTTTCGTTTTTTTCCAGACTGCGCTGCAATCGTTCGTAGGAATATGCCCGGACTAGGCTCATTGCATTTGTGTTGAAAATACATTAATTTTAATGTACGACATCCGTGTTGGTTTTGTACATTTTTTACGGTGACAAGTAAAACATACCTTGTAAAATTCTCACATAATCATCACTTTATGTTTAAGTTAAAAAAAAATATTTTAAAACAGATTCAATTCTAAAGACTTGCACCTTCTTTCAATGTAAAAAAATACTGCCTATCTTTTCAACTTTTCATTTTATAATTTTTCTATTAAAATAATATGAAAATATTTCCATATTTTTTGTATCGTCAATCTTTGGGAGTTAATAATACCATAAGCAAATTAAAAAAATGGTTACTTACAAATGCATACATTTTTTTAAATACTATTAACGGCCAATTTTACTTGTCTACAATGCACTGTGTGCTAAGGGCTCCGACGCATTGAAGTCATTCCTTTAACCATTTCTGGCCATTTCGTCGGCTCATCATTTCCAAAGATGGGTTCCAGGTCACTCAGATGACCTGGAACCTATCGCAGGTCAACAATATTGCTGAGAGATAGCTCTGTGTGTTGTTTGAGAAATTCCTGGACAGTTCTGGGAGTTTTTCGGTACGCAGCTTGATTGTCTAAGAAAATTATAAAAAAGAAAATAAAATTTAAAAATATAGTTTTAAAATATTTTTAAAAATTAAAGACCAACATTTTTTTTTACATTAACAGGTTGTTATTTTTATTTTTATTTTTAATTGAATAAATATGTGTTTTCATGTACATTCTTGCGCACAGCTTTTAATTTTGACTATAAAAACATGATTTTCATAGTGATAATTACCAAAAAAATATATATTTTTTTTAATTCAAATTATGTGGATATTTATGACTTTAAGTTATTAAATATGTATTTATTTACTGGACATTCATTACTCAGATTCAGAATTAGTACCATTTGTGTCAACTAAAATGAGATCCAGAGCTTCTGGTGAAAGTTTATATTCTTTTTTTGATCAAAGTATCCGCAAAGCTGTTAATTCTGGAGACATAAATAAAGAATGTGTACAATATCTGACATGAACAATTTGTAATAAACTCTCTGATTCGATCAAAATCCTTATTACTGGCTTCTTGTGCTTCTTCCGAGAGCTATCTTATTGAAAGGCATATAACTCAAATTTTACACAATCAATATCACACCCACTTGCCAAAACTTGAAGAATGTTTAATCCTTATTCCTATATAAAATTCAACTTCCAACCCGAGGCTATTGACGGGGTCGGAGCAGAAATTCGGGCCCTGTGTTTAGGGTCATAAAAGCGACAACTTGTATGTCGCCTCAATCAATTTATTTATTTTAAATTTTTTAAATTTTTAAATATTACATACATAATTTAATGGAAATATATAAAAATACAGTTTTAAGCAACGAAAACGAAAAAACATGCCAGTTGTCATCCGAATATCCCTGGCAAAAGTATCCGGCTAAGTTAATCTTTTTAATGAGACTATCAACAACTACGCTCTAGAGGAGTGGAGCAAGGCCATAGCTAGGAGTTTGGGTTTCGGGGCTCGCGTTTTTTAGACTATATATTATATTTTAGTATGTTATTTCAAATGTAAATTAAAACAAAAATATATAAAATAATTATTTTAAAAATTGAAATAAAAATAAAATAATAAAATAATAAATAATAAATAATAAATAAATAAATAAATAAATAAATAAATAATTAAAATATATATCAGAAATTGAAATAATAACAATTTTCTAAATAAAATATTTTTTTAACTTCCATTTCGTTTAACTTACATTTTTTCTTTTAATTATTTTTTTTTAATTGCTAATAAAAATTGAGATTTTTTATACAATTTTTGTGCCCTGAGTGTAAGTTAAATTCCAACTTTTTGATTTCGACTCATCCTAATCTCCATGTATCTCTTTAAGCCTTTTGCATTTGGTTTATTATATTTTGATCTTAGCGTGAGCATTGTCTGTTTCAGAAATTGTTCTTTTTGCTCTATTCTCACATCGTCGAAGATGTTTGCGTAACCTCGTCAAATCCCTGTTCTACAAATTCCACCATTCAAGCATTAGGGTATTAGTTTAGATTAAAAAAAATGTAATCTGGTTTCTTCAATTTAAGAGAAAGATAATCTGAGAGAGACGGTGTGATTCCATGAGACGTATTGCCCAACAGACCTTCATCCATTTATAATGAGCCTATAGGCTATAGGTCACCAAACTGAAATTTGATTTAATTTAGATGTGAAACGGTGGCAGAATAGAACTAAGAAGAACCTCCAGACAAGTACTACATTTAGAGAAAAATGGATGAACGTTTTTTCACAAATTTTTAAAATCTTTGTTTTAACTTCACTTCACTTATATATGACCGTCGATTGGTTTTTAGACATCTTATTAACCCACTTCCACTTATCTGATCCAGGAGTCTTGTTTATTTGATTTAAATATAATGTTTATTTTACAATCTTATGGATATGATTTTGAGTTATTTTTTAAAGCTAAATGACAGATATGAAAAATAATAGAAAATAATTGACCTTCTAAGAAGTTACTTTAAAAATAATCTTAAAAAATAAGCTTAGTATCAGTATTTTTTAAGAGGCACGATTATCTGGGACAAAAAAAGTTACCAACTCTCTTCTATTCTTATAAAACCTCCATTAATTTAAAGGTCAAACATTCCTTAAATTAAAATCAAAAATTAGGTTTTAAAAATGACAATTCTTTTCTATTTCAATAAAACTTCCATTCATCATCGCACAGATTTTGCGGTGTAATCGACGAGCGCCGCGTTGGTCTGGTCACGTCCATCGAACGCATCGTCGAGTACGTGTTCATGCAGGCTCTGGCCTACCCGAATCCGGACACCGAGGACGATGACGTGGGTTGTTCCCTCATCAAGGGTCAACTTCTGCCAGGCCTTCGCTCGTTCTGTAGTGCACTACGCGTCTGCGAGCAGGTCTGCGATCACTACAACGTCTTCGAGGACGGTAAACCAATGTTTGAGAAGGTAGACACTTCGGTTGAGGTCAAAGAGTTGGCCAAGAACAAGGAGTTCTGCGGTGAGCTCGAGGAGCGTGTCGTGAACTGGATCAAGGGGATCGTTAAGGTAGAAATTGTAGAAAATCCGAGGATATGGTTTGAGCTTTCAAGTTTTTGTTATTGCCTAATAGGTGTTGATGGAAAGCGAACAGCTGCGCAAAGAGAACGACACAAGTGGTCCACAGGATGAGCTCGAGTACTGGAAACGACGTGCCGCGCAGTTCTCGCAGCTTCTTGCTCATTTATTGGTAAATTATCTAGTAACATAACCTCTGTAATAGTTTGAAATTACCATTTTATACGAATCAGGACAAAGAAGTGCAAAACTCTTTGGCTTGTCTTGCAATGTCCGGATCGAAGACAATGCGTGAGTGGAAGGAGATCGACGGCAAAATTACTTACTGCTACAACGAGGCCAAGGACAACTCCAAGTTTATACAAGCCATGGAAACTTGCTGTCATGCTCTGTACTTGGATGATCCGGTAGAATTTATAATTTCTGTTTTATATTCCAATTTTGTATATCTTTTATGTTATAGGTTAATATGAAAGAATCCATTCTGAGTCTCCTGCAGACCGTACGCCTGATCTACAGTGTGTCCAAGTACTACAATACATCCGAGCGCACCTCTTCGTTAATGGTCAAGGTTGGATGTGAGCGACTCTACAAAAGTTTTATACATTAAACCCCTTTTTGTGGTCAGATCACCAACCAAATGATAGAGACCTGCAAGTCCTACATTACGTTCCGTGGCAAAGAAACGATCTGGACGCAGGAGCGCCAGCTTGTGCGTACCAAACTAACGAATTGCATCAAGCTGAACTACATCTATCGCGAGACGTACTACATGGTGCGCGAACAGCCCTTTTTGCCCAATCAAAAGCCGTTTGGGTTCTCGGAGAACTTCGTCTTCGGAAAGTTCGACACGTTTTGCAATCGATTGTCGAACATTCTGTCCATGTTCAATCTGATCGACGACTACAATCACCTGTTTGAGCGTCGCTTGGAGGGACTGCTGCTGGGCGAAGCGCTCGAGGAAGCCATGGCGACGTTTGATGACGCCAAGAAGATCATTCTGTCCAAGAAGTACGATTATCTCGATCATCGCTGTGCCGACTTCAATGCGGACTATCAGGCGTTTATGGCGAAGACGGACGCCCTGAAAGAGTCTGTCGGCACGATGATCGAGTCGAACTTTGACTCGGTGTGGGAAACACCTCAGTGCATACGATTCTTGATACGATTCGAGAAGGTTGGGTATACATTCAGTTGTTGTGATCTCTAATCCGTTTTAATTCGAAATAGGTCAGCGAGAAAATCCCACTCACCCAAATGGAGTCAAAATACCAACGCATCATCAAGTACAGCGAGAAAGATGTGCAGCGCATTCTGGCACTGTTCCGGAAGCAACGGGACGATCCACCGCTACCGCGAAACTTTCCACCCATTGCGGGACGCATTAAGTGGTGTCGATCGTTAGAAAGTCATCTGGAGGAGCTCATAACGAGCGTCACCTCGCATCCAGTTCTCAAAACCTTATCCGCTACAAAAGATCTAGAGAACAAGTACTATTCCGTGCATATCATCTTGAAAGAGTACGAAGAGGAGATTGTGAGCATTTGGCTGGATCAGGATGTAAGTTATTAAATTGAAACACCTAGGGTATTTTATAATAGAAGGACATTTACAGGTTTCCGTTGCCGATGCCTGCCTGGTAATGCCAATTCTGGCCCTGCAAAATGACAAACTATTCGTTAACTTGCATCCGACCATTCCGCTGCTGATCCGCGAGGCAAAGTGTCTGGCCAAAATGGACATCGAACTGCCCATTGTGGCGGCCACGCTAATGGCCAAGCAGAATCACTTTAACGTCATTCAGGATTCTTTAAATGTAAGAAAGTCCTCCAATTATAAATTCTAAAATCGTATCTAGCTAAAAAATAAATCTCCCTCTCCATCCACCGCATTCTTTTTCCTGCAGGATTTAATAAAAATGTTCCTGAGCACCGTGAAGCAGGTCAAACTGGAAGTTCGCCCATTGTTTCTGCCACAATTGGTACAGCTGACGTCAATGTTGAAGCCAGGATTGCATTCGATTTGCGTAAGCCGTGCAAAATCGACAGACAAAGATATCAAACTAACAAAATTGCATCCATTTCCAGTGGACAAACCCGAAGTGGGTGCATTTCTATGAGAAGTGCAAGATCGCCATCGAAACATTCGATATCCTGGTGATTCGGGTGCACGACATCTACTCGAATCGCATCCTGAACGTGCTGATGGCCATGCAGGATGTCACCCTGCAAACGGTTCCACCGGGTAATGGAGGCCATTGGATGTATGTAATTTTCAGAGTATAAGTTAATCCAATATGCTTTTCTAGATGACGAGTTGTGGACAGTGGAAGAGTTCCTTGAAAAAAGCGAGGAGACTTGCAGGTTTGTTGAAAGCAAACTTAAAAAAAGAACCCCTTTATAATGATAAATTATCCTTGGTATAGACTGGCTGCCATCGAACTGAATCGAAAAAGCAAAATGGTCTCGGAGGCTGTCGAGGAAGTTCTGAACTTGGTGCAGATAGCTACGCAGAAGTTCAAGACCATGATCGGAACGGATTATCATGGCCTACCGACAGGTTTCAATCATCGTTATAAGTATTAGGTTTCAAGTATTCACATTTTTAAATCTACCTCAGCCGAATCAGCGGAAGCCTCTCCGAAAGACAAAGAAACCACCGAAGAAGAGGGTTCTGCTACGCAACAGCAGGACTGGAGCATTCTATGGTCATGTTTCGAAAACCCACTTTCACTTCTGTCCACCACCAGCGGACTGCCGAAAGGAATGCAGGTATGTGTAGACTGTCGACATTAAATAATTGTCTTGATAACATATGAATGATCTTTAGGAAATGGTCACGAACGCAGTGTCCGAGATGCGTCGCTACTACAGTCGTAAGGTCATCGATGTTCTGATTAAGGTGACTCGTGCTTCGCTCGATATGCTCCGGCGGTTTTTCATTCAAGACAGCGGTTTGTTAAACAAAATATTATTATTTTTAGATTGATTTCAATAATATTTCTAGAAGCACCGGTATCAGTGCGTCGTCCCATATTCCTGCTGCACTCAACGCTGATGATCCCAAATGTGGCTATCCGTCCCAACTTAGACGACCTACAGGAGGCGCTGGTTGTGGCCGGAAAAAATATCACTGGCGTATCAAAGGGTGTGGCTCAGTGGACTGGAAAGGATAACGTAAATACAGTTTTTTTTAAATCCCAGAAAGCTTATATTTTAATCTGTGGATGTAGAATGGAGTGTCACCAGGATGGTCAAACTTCTTGTTGGATTGTCTTTAAAGCATATGTTCATTTTTGGATTTTTCAAAAATATTTCAAATGACCAATCCATCTACATTTTTTAGAGATACATATATAAATAAAAAATTTAATAACAAACAAATTTAAATGATTTGCTAACTAGATTTTAGAAGAACATCTGAACATCAGACTCAAATTAAAATACCAGATTTTGTATGAATTTTTCTCATCTCCTTTTCACTAGCCCTCCGTCCAAAATCCTCGACCGGGTCGTGTGCGTCCGGACAACGAGCGCTCGAGGCGTCGCAAGATGTACTGTCTGCAATCCGAAGAGCGTCCCCAGGTGCCGCACATGACCAAGAGTTTCTATAGCTTCATCATGGACAACAAGGAGGTGGTCAAGATGATGACGCTGCTGGCGACGTGCACGAAAAACGTAAAGCCCGAACTGCAGGCTTTCGTAAAGCGTTGGAAGCCGTACCATTTTCTGTGGAAGAACGAGCGTACCACGCGCGAACTCATGGAGTACGGGCTGCACGAGTTCGAATCGTCGCTACGGTACCTGGCCGAACTGGACGCCAACCTGCTGGTCGAGCCCGAGATGGAGTACTTTGTGCAGTGCATCGCTGTGTCCACCGAGAAGCTCAAGTTTGGACTGAGCATTGAGATTAAAGGTATACATCATCTGCTTCGTGGATATATGTAATCATTACCTATATATATATATGGATTTTCTCGGATAGCCTGCACCCACAAGATTGGTCAGGCCATGAAGAAAAAGTACAAGCGTGAAATGGACTACGTCTACGCGGTGCTCAATGAGATGGGCAGAAAACTCGACCGCACCATCAGAGATCTGGACGATGTACGCGTCATTATGGATACGCTAGCTAAAATCCGTGAGCAGGAAGTAGACATGGAGCTCAAGATTGATCCCATTGAGGTAATATTGATTTTCCACTGTTCTCATTTAATGAAAAGGATGCGGTTTCTAAATTTACAGGAAGCCTTTAACGTTCTGACACGATACGATGTGCAAGTGGAGCGAGAGCAATTCGATCAGGTCGACAATTTGCGGTACACGTTTCAGGGTCTCCAGAGTCGTGCTCTTCAGGCCCAGGTCCAGTTATTGGGTACGCATATGCACTTCCAAATATAGATGATCTAATTTTTTGATGTTTCTCTGAATTGGTGCGCAGACATGCAACCCACCTTCGAGTCCGAGCTGCGCAAAAACTTGGAGAACTTTAAAACGGACAAAATTGATTACGTACACGAGTATCGGAATGCAGGTCCAATGCAGCCGGGTCTCACTCCTCGCGAGGCCTCCGACAAGTTGATTCTATTCCAAGTATATACGACTCTTGATCCCAATTCTCACTCGTAAATATATAATTTTGAATTTACCATTCAGAATCGATTTGAAGGCATGTGGCGTCGCCTACTAACCTATCAAAGCGGCGAGGAACTATTTGGACTTCCGCAAACGGACTACCCTGAACTCGGTCAGATCCGCAAGGAGCTGAATTTACTGCAGAAACTCTACAAGCTGTACAACGATGTTATCGATCGCGTCAGCAGCTACTACGACATTCCGTGGGGTGAGGTGGACATTGAGGAGATCAACAATGAATTGATGGAGTTCCAGAACCGCTGCCGAAAACTTCCAAAGGGGTAAGTGGTTATAATGGACTTTTTATGGACCATCTTTAAACATCTGGTGTTTTGTTTATCAAGGTTGAAAGAGTGGCCCGCCTTCCATGCCCTGAAGCGCACCATCGATGACTTTAACGACATGTGCCCGCTGCTCGAACTCATGGCTAACAAAGCAATGAAGCCTCGCCATTGGCAACGCATCATGGAGGTCAGCAAGTATATTTTCGAGTTCGACAGCGAGGGCTTCTCGCTGAAGAACATTCTGGAGGCGCCGCTGCTCAAGTACAAAGAAGACATCGAGGACATTTGTATATCGGCCATGAAAGAGAAGGACATCGAGGCGAAGCTAAAGCAAGTTACCAACGAATGGTCAGTTCAGGAGCTGCAGTTCATGACGTTTAACAACCGTGGTGAGCTACTGCTACGAGGTGACACAACCGCGGAGACTATCGGGCAGCTCGAGGACAGCTTAATGGTACTGGGTTCGCTTCTATCGAATCGTTACAATGCACCGTTCCGCAAACAGATTCAGCAGTGGGTTTACGACCTGTCCAATTCCAATGATATCCTCGAACGGTGGCTGTTGGTTCAGAACATGTGGGTTTACTTGGAGGCAGTATTTGTAGGCGGTGACATTGCGAAACAACTGCCAAAGGAAGCGAAGCGCTTTTCGAAAATTGACAAATCCTGGCAGAAGATCATGCAACGAGCGCACGAGACACCGGGCGTGGTGGCATGTTGTGTTGGAGATGATCTTCTTAAACAACTTCTGCCACATTTGCAGGAGCAATTGGAACTGTGTCAGAAGTCACTTAGTGGCTACTTGGAACGCAAACGAATGATGTTTCCACGATTTTTCTTTGTGTCCGATCCGGCACTGCTTGAGATTCTCGGACAGGCATCGGACTCGCACACCATACAGAATCATTTACTCTCGATTTTCGATAATACGCGTCACGTGAAATTCCATGACATCGAGTACAATAAAATGCTGGCTGTCGTTTCGTCCGAAGGAGAGGTTATTATGCTGGACAGAGCCATTCGAGCTGAAGGTTCGGTAGAGACGTGGCTTACATCGTTGGTGGTGTCGTCACAACAATCACTGCACTCGATTATTCGGACGGCATTCGCGAGCATAAATGATCCGAACTTTAATTTGATTCCGTTCCTGGAGAAGATGCCAGCACAGATTGGACTGTTGGGCATACAGATGATATGGACACGGGACGCAGAGTTGGCTTTGATTCAGGCCAGACAGGAGAAGAAGGTTATGTCGGAGACGAACAACAAGTTTTTGGAGTTGCTGAACACTCTCATTGATCAGACCACCAGGGATTTGACGCGAATTGAGAGGATTAAGTTCGAGACATTGATCACGATCCATGTGCATCAACGGGATATTTTTGACATTTTGGTGAGTTGGTTTTTTAATTTTTTTTTTATTTACATATTTTCTTCCTGTCGAAATCCCTACTTAAAAATATTAGACTAAAATTTTATAAAACTTTATTGAGGATTTGCAATGAATAATCTCTAAAATGATTTTGTTTTCGATTTTAAATGGATAGATTGAGATTTTACAAGAAAAACACTGGATTTATTAAAATCACTGAATTGAGTTTTTCAAAGTAAAAATCACAATTTCTTTTTGGAAAACATGCTACACTGTTAAATTTAGAGAGTCAATTTAAATTATTACGCTTAAAATTTTGAAAATGTTTGTGGAAATAAGAAATTAATTTTCCTATTAAAAATGAGTGATTATCCTGGATTTTTATTTCCGATATCACTATAATTTACGTGGTAGTCATATTTAAATAGAAAATATAAGTTGATTCAGTTTATTTTAAAGTTATTACTATTTTATGGTTTACCTGTATATGAATCTCTAGAATGTAAAAAAATATGTAAAAATACTCTACAGATAGATAATTTTACAGTGATTAATTTAATTCTACAAAAATTATACAAGAAATTCAGGAAGAAAAAAAAGAAAAAAAAAAGAAAACACTGGATTAAGTTTTTTCCAGTTAAAATCACTACTAATTCCAGTTTGTAACATGAATTTTATTAAGAACATTATAGTTTGTTGTTATTTCTAAATTAATACAACAACATAATTATTTATTTGTATTTTTGTGGAAACAATCACTTTTAAAGTATACAAAAAAAATACAAATAATTTATAGATTTAGATTTTTTATAATTCAGGTTTAACGCAAATATAACGTTAATTATTTTTAAGCGGGTTGGGTTCGAAATTCTGTATTTCAAATTTCGGTATTTCTAAATTTTAAATTTCCGATTTATGTATTTCAAAACTCTGTATTACATATTTCTGGTTTATATTAATAATATATTTATTATTTATTAATAAAAAAAAATACAAAACATATAAAAAAATCAAAAAAGTAAAACACAAAAACAAATAAAAAACAAAAAAAAATATTGAAAAAAAAATAAAATTAATACAGGATTTTATAGGATGAAATTCTGTATTTTGTATAAAAGCAGAATTAAAAAAAAAAGTATTTTGAAAGACAGAATTTCGTACCGTTCCCCTTTCAAACAAATACGCACAAATTAAAGACTTGGACACAAATATCACTAGAATTTTCCTGTAGTACTAAATTATAATCACAATGTAGTACTACTGGGAATTACATTCTAATACATTTTTTTATTATTACGCAAACATGAATTCACTGGATGTCTCAACGAAACAGATCCAGAATGTATGTCAATGAGTGGGCCCATTGTTTTATTACCGTAGTCTAGAATCAGTCGATCTCCGAAATCCAACCAGATATTTTGAAGAACTCTGCAATCTCTCTAAGAGGAAGAAGGCGGAGCGAGTCAAGAGATATTATTTAAGAGTGAAACACTTGAAATCTGAGAATGACGAATATGGGGCACTATCCTAGATTTCAAGGTTTTTACTGTCACGTTTTTGGTACATCGAGTCATTTATCAAAAACTGAGCAGACCAGATATCCTGGCACTTCCCACAAACCATCTCAGATTTGTATGTTAATGTTGCGATTACCGGTAGTGACACAATCAAAACCAAAATAGCACTGATGATGATGAGGGAATGGGGGACCGTCTCACAGAGACTAGTCCAGCCCGTAGGTCACCAGGAGGGCCCATTGTACTAAAACCCGTTTCTTAGAGACGGTCGCAATCCTAGTGAACTCAGCGATCTTCCCAAGAGGAAGGCGATGGAGCTCATCACGGGATATCAGGTGGAAATGAAAAACTCTCCATCTTAGATGGATTAGTGCGGGGCATTCGGCGAGAAAATGTACTGAAGATTCAATTTCTCCGCACCTGCT
>JAAAKO020007281.1:0-19190 GCA_010015015.2 Bolitophila cinerea | reverse complement strand
CTAGAATTTATGTATCTTTGAAGGGATTGTATTTTATATCCGGAAACCACATCGATAAAAAATATTATAATATATATAATATATATAATATAATATAGATATCGAGAGGCAAATTACTTGTAGATTATCATACATATTTTCTATATTATCTATATTCTCAAATGTAATAGTGGTATTCTTGATATTTGCAAATAATAATACATATTTTTAAATATTTTTTGTTTTTTTAATATTTTTGTTATTGATGAATAATATTTCATATTCTTCGTATTATCAATTAATAATATCGTATTCTGTTTGGTTTTTTTTTATATTCGTAAATTATTAATCATATTTCTAATATTTTGAGTATTAGGAAATATTTTCTGTATTCGCGTAATCGCAAATATTTCACAATTGGACAATTTTTTCAAAAAAAATAAATTATAATTACATTATTTTAGAAAATATACAAAAACGTGTAATATACATTATTAAATTCAGAAATATATTACATGAAAAATGTATTTATTTTAATATTTGCTATTCTTTTAATATTTTCGATTTTTTTAGGAGGATATTTTTGGTTACTCTTAGGTATTTGTAAAAGTATACATAATATTGTCCAATATTTTTGATATTCTTGATGTTTTTCATAAAAACTCATTATTGTTATATTCGCTAATAAAAAATAAAATCAAAATATTTGTAAAAATATTTTTGATATTATTATTTCCTATAATATGTGGGGTATTTTATATTATTTTTCATAATATTATCAATATTAGAGAATATAGAATTTAAATTACTGTATTAGTAAAAATATTCTTGATATTCGCAATATTATGAATAATATTTGCAATATTATAGGTATTATCAGACAGACATCGAGGGGCAAATCACTTGGAATAAAAAAGTAGACCGTATTATATATTATTAAATAATATTATTAAATAAAAAAATTGAAATATTTGAGAAAATATTTTTGGAATTATTAATATTTCCTATAATATGTCTGGTATTTTATATTATTTTTTATAATATTATCAATATTAGAGAATATAGGCTTAAAAATATTCTTGATATTAGCAATATTGCGATATTATAGGTATTATCCGGTATTATCCAATGATTTTTCACCATATTAAGGGAATAAATATGCTTCGATGCTCCAATATTAGGTGTGAAATGTTTTTTTAATATTTCATATCTATATAAAAATGTTTGTGATAAACATATAATATGTCTGTGACAATCATCCGAAATTATGTCTAAAAAAGTTATGTCTATTATGCGCTAGATAAAATATTATTTTCCGTGTATCTATTTGTATAATATATTGTAGTAATAATTATATAAATATAGTACTCTATAAGGCGTCACTCGTCACTCAAGTTTATAATATCCAGGTGTTAGGGATGGAACTCAGACACTAATGTGAGAAGGCATATATTCCTGCAAATCTGAAATGGACATGCGAGCGTAAAACACAAATGCACTTATATAAATATAACTAAACTGCAAATGCACATTTTATGCAATGCACTGCATGCACAATAACATATATATGCAAAATGCACACCTCGCCTAATGGTGGCTGGAGTCGAGTGCCGCGCCAAGAGAATACGAATTTAAATAACCATTAAAAGTGATTTTACACGCGTGTCGGATTTGAGACGAATTATAATTGATTTTGTTTGAAATTTAATTTTACGATTATTTCTTACTTGTACTGCAGTGGATTTTTAATATGTTTTCCGTGTGTAATTATGTGTTATATGTATATTTGCATCATTAAAGCGCATTAGTTGTGTTTATGCTCAATAAATTATTTACTAAATTATTACTATTATTTACTCTTTTACGAAGAGGATTGGCAACTTGAAGGAAATTGTGTGTGTAACAAATCGATTTGTATTGATATAATGATTATAATAATTTCTAGAAATAATTTTCTACGGACATGACTCTGGCAAATCTTTGAATCGATTCAAACGACTGCATCAAATTGAAATTGTTTATGAAAAAGGACAAAAGATAATACACAATTTTAAATGGCAAATAATTATAATAAGCTTGCTTGCGATTGTGGAATGCAACGTGAAGAAGAAAAAAGACAAGGAGATTGGGGAAAGTTTGGCCGATGATAATGATGATGATGGTATAGAACCATACGTCGCCTGATAGACCCATATTGTACTATAACCTGTTAGTCAGACAGTCGCATTGCAGAAATACACCAGACTACTTAGTAAACTCTGAGATCCTTCCAAGTGTCCAGATTTTATCAAGTTTCTAATCCAGAATTGCATGAGTAAGATCCAGTCTCATGGGCGGATTCGATCTTGTTCATTGGGACGAGTCTATCATTGCTTTACCCCCCTCGTATGAAGAAAGTTTTACTTCAAAAAGCCTTTTGAAGCCAAACTGTGGACATAAAACAAAAAAGGGACGTTTCTCAATATTAAAAGGCATTGTCCCCTCAATTATTATCCGAAATCTATAATATTGCAGTTTCAGGCATATTATAATTAAAATAATCAAAAAATTTTTTTTTTAATGAATAATGATTTTCGAGTAACATGCAACCAAACATGTACATACAATTTTAGTGCTTGTTTTGTCCCAACTGCAACTGGTTAGAGTAGTAAGTGTATATAGGAAAAATCAACATATATATATATTTATAAAAAAGCATTCAAAACTCTGGTGACAATAAAAACAGAATGCGCACGCGGTGATTTTCACAGATGGATGGCTTTATTCCGTGTGAGTGTAAGTAGTTAGCGTGAGTACAGTAAGTGTGAGCAGTAAGAGTGTGTGTGTATGCGAGTGTGCGTATATGTGTATATAGAAAGTGCAATTACGTAAGTATCATCAATTCCAAATTAAAATCATGACATTGCCTTTAACGCGCATTCAAGCCTCGCACGCACCCACTCGTTGTTTTATTTCTCCCTTTCGATTGACCGCCTCTGAAATTGCCCTTTTGTTTTTTGATTTCCCGGAAAATTTCACGGCCTTTCGTTTGATGTGCAATACAAAAACCATTCAAAATTCATGTTAATATGACATCGTCCACCACAGCATGATCTATATATATATATGAAAGTGTGTGTGTCTGAGTCCTCCGTGTGTCCTCGTGTGTGTTTTATTACACACATATTTGGTTGATTAAATTTTCCTGAATTCGTCAAAGGGCTATATATTCATTCACGCGAAAGTTGTCTGTCAATTATATTACCTCTACAAAAGTAATATTTCGAATAACTTTTTTTCCGTTTGATGTGAATTTTTCATTTGCGAAATTTTTGGTAATTAAAAACATACATGTTCAGGTTGAGAATAATGTGGGAATAGGATAGAGACCGACCCTCAAAAAAACAGGTCCAGAAAGTTGGCAAAATTGTACCAAGTGATGAAAAAAGGTGGAGCGATTCATGGCGAATCATATATAGTACAGTTAAATTGTAAAACTCATGCTAATTAAAATTATTCGCGTTGCTGATAATAATAGGAACTGCCGCACGCTCAAAAAAAAAATATCTCGTTGAAAAAAACGTAATTATAAATTTTAAAACATTTTCGGGCGAATTTTGTTTACAACTTTACAACATAAATCAACTGGCTATATATTTTATCGTTACTCACCGGTTACAATGTAAATGCGGGACGTTGTAACGGAGTTCTGATAACGGTATATGGTAATAGCTTGTGTCACTCGATTGGCCGAAATCCGATTGGCCGAATGATACGATTGTCCGAATTACGATTGGCTGAATCACGATTGGCCGAATCACAGTTGGCCGGTGGATACGATTGGCCGAATCGGTTTTTGATTGTTTTTTTCTATAAATTCGGCCAATTGTGTTTCGGCCAATCGAAATTCGGCCAATCGTGATTCGACCAATAGTATTATTCGGCCAATCGTGATTCGACCAATAGTACCATTCGGCCAATTTTGATTCAGCCAATCGAAATTCGGCAATTTGTAGTACATTCAGTAAAAACCATGAATGTGCGCTAGTTGAACAATGCTTGTTACATAATCAAAAATTTTGCTTTGGAAGGGTTCATCGTCATAATAACTCTGAAAGGGCAGGTTGATTCTTAAGGACGTCTTTAATAATGGTCTTTAAAATCCGTGGAAACGACGATCGATTGATACCGTGATGAAATCTCATTCGGAACTGATCTATCAGAGATGAGATCCTTGCACGTGACCCAATTTGTAGTTTTATAAAAAAATCATAGTTTTACCGAAAAACATGCATTTTGAATTGCTTGTAAAGCTTAGAATTACGTGCTTCTTTTGAATTCCAAGCTTCTGCTGAGAAGGCTGTTTATTATGTTTATTAGAATTTATTTTATACAGCGAAACATAAATCATATCCCTCGACTTTGAGCATGCCCGAAGATCATCATAACAGATGCAATAGCACAAGCAAGCGCATTGGTGCTTTCGTTTTGATTACATATTTTTAATGCTCACGCGCGCATTAAATTTATGTCCAATAACATAAATCTTACTTTGAGCATGGACAGCTCAATAAATCCAAATAATCACATTTATATTGTTCGTATTGGCGCTGTAATATAATATTATACTATATAAACTTTATATTTATAGTCTAATATGAACACGTAATAAAATATGCAAATTCAAAAGCCTCTGCGGTGACAGCATACGACGGTGACGCCGACGTGCAGCCAGCAGCATAGTGATCTCGATTGGTTTGGTATTTAGTACCTTGAACTAGTCAAGTGCTCTCTTTCCGCTTCATTCGATTAGCACACGTTGATATAATATATATACATATGTTTTATTGTACATACGAGTGTATATATTGATACATTAAAATACGCAGTAAAGTTTCTATAGTGTGTTTATAATAAATAACAATGGAACGTGTATTCCATCTTCATCTCTATAGTTTATTGTATTATGTTATATATATACGTTTTTCTAACTTTTGTAAGTATAATAAAACATTATAGTATATAATTGTTTACTTTGCGCTCGTGTATGATTTTTTTTTATTGGGATTGTGTTTAATTATTTCCGGTTATCTTTTAAGCAAGATGTATTCGATGCAGTTATTGCTTCCTGGAAAGAATTCGCAAACTGGCGCAGAGATTTATCGTCTGAATATAAAACAAAGTGAAGTTAACATTTTTAGGGTGACTTCAGGCCTGCCACGCTTTAAAAAATATATAAAAAAGGAAAAGGGAGGTTTTAATCAATTAAAAAGAAAATTTATCAAAAAAAGGAGAGAAAATGAAGAAAAAAAACAAGTTTTTAATAAATACAAACATTTATTGGTGGTGTTACTTTTGAGGCTAAGACAGATGCAGCAAAGACAAATGAGTCTAAGACAGATGCGGCATATGACAAATAAGGCAAACATTTTCGACATTTGCGGCACTTCTATTTCAGGCACATGTCAAATGTGGCCAGACAATTCGGAAAATGAGGCACAAGACAAATGCGGCACGGACAAATGCGGCACATTTTCAGGACAAATGCGGTTTTTTATTTTATGTATATCGTATTTTGATTACTATATAAAAAAGTGCAGTATTTTTTTGGCAAATTTTTATATAAAAAATGCCGCATTTGACCTGCAATACTACCAACTCTAATAAACTATGCTATCTATATTGTTTGTTAGTTGTTACAGCAAACATTATATACATCAACCCAAAATTGCATACTTCCAGGAATATTGTTGTATAGTGTAAATCGACTATATTTCACCAGTTTTTGTTTCTTATACCTAAAACCGCACTAAAAAAAAATAAAAAAAATTAAATTCATGGTTTTTGCTAGTCTTTTGTATGTTTTTTGCCAGTACCTAGCTTGTTTTTTGGAAAGCAAAAGTAATCCACTTCTTTTCTTTCCATTATCTGGTAAATTAAATTCTTTTAAAGCGCTGCCGCGCGCTTTTCTTTTGGTGCTTCGCACCGTTTTCAATAAAACAACAAAAATCAATCAACAGAATAATGTCTATAATTCAACATCCATGTGTCCGGACAAATGCGGCCCTTTTTTATATATTAATTTAAATGCGATGTACATGAATAAAAAGGCGCATTTTTCCGTGCCGCAATGTGCCTCATTTGTCATTTTCTCATTTTTAGAATAGCCTCATTTGTCCTATAACGCAAATATCATGTGCCGCATCTGTCAAAATTGCTCTGCCCCATTTGTCATTTGACGCATTTGTTATTTTCTATGCCGCATATATACTGTGCAGAAAATGGCAATATAGCTGTGCCGCATTTGTCTTGACTCAAAAGTTCACCTCACAAATTTAATTGCTGTTTATATGAAAATAGTTTTTCAATTATGTTTTTTTTTTAGATTTTTAAATTCCATTTGAACCAGTAGTTTATGTTTGAATTTAAAAATCATTCTTTAAACCTTAAAAAAATATCATATTCGTAATCAGCACACTAAAATACATCAGAATACCAATTTCCAATCAAACCGGGGGAAGACCTTTTCGGAAGTATATCCAATTTCAAAAATGCTAAGATGTATCAAATAATAAAAAGTATTCCAAATTATTAATGGTTTTTGAGATAAATGCCATACGTTTCCAAATATGCACGTACAGTTGGTCCCAACTGCAACTGGTTAGAGTAGTATACACTGCGCACACAAAACTCAGCATGGGTTCTTTTGACCTGCTGCCACGGTGCGAGAGCACATGCACTTCATCTACGTTATTGCGATGCGAAGCCAATGTGAATAGAAAAGCGCACATTATTTCTGTGTTTCTGTATGTGTGTATATAGAAAAGACAGAATTTTGCCGGAATTATTGTTATTATTTTTCTTTCGCAATTTGAGAGTAGGAGAAATATAGGGGATTGTGTCCATGGATATGTGTCAGCGCGCGTGCATCGCAGTCTTTTAGGAGAATATTTATTTATATATATATGTATATATATATATATATATATAAGTTCTGAACTTATTTTTCCTATGTACAGCATAAATTTATTAATGTTATATATGTTAACAAAAAAACTGTTTTATTTTATACCTTAGTTATTTTTTTAACTATAACAAGAACAATATCTATCTTTTGGCGATGATATGATAAAAAATGATGAAATACAAAAAGACATTTTTTTTGTTTAAAGAATAATGACTTTTATTCCGTAGACTTCCGCTCCAAAATATTTTCTGACTATTATATTTTTGCGGACTTTTTACAACATCCATTAGAAGAGGACTTTCATTCCAAATATGTGTGCTTGTTTTTTAATACGACGGACATTCATTACAAAAAGACTTACAGACTAAATATTTGTAAATTGATTTTAATACGACATCCTTGGACTTTCACACAAGACGACTTTCAGCCCAAATATTTGTGTATAGTATAGTGTGATATAGTGTGGTAAAAGTCTGCGGTAGCCAATATTTTCGGACAATTATATTTTTTCGATATTTTTACGACATCCATTAGAGGAGGACTTTCATCCCATATATGTGTGCTTGTTATTTTAGTATGAAGGACATTCATTACAAGAAGACTTACAGCCCAAATATATAAAAAATTGCTTTTAATACGACATCCATAGACTTTCACTCAAGACGACTTTCAGCCCAATTTTTTTGTATAGTATAGTGTGATATAGTATAATATAGTGTGATAAAAGACTAAATATATCTTTTTACAAGACTGCTAATTTCTTGCTAACAAATAAACGAATGATTTTATTAGATTATTAAATATAAAATCTTGACGATCGCTAAAGAATATAAATCAAAAGAAAGTACATGATCAGACATTAAAATCGATCAATATCAGCTTGAAACCAAAAAAAAAACTAATATTATAGGTGAGTTTCCGAGCATGCTCAAGCTTGTGCTATATATCAAATAAAAAATTAATGAAAATTATGACATTTATGACATTTTATGTCAATTTTCTATAATTGTTTATTTTTTTTAGATTTACAACAGGTACGATATGCCTGCCACATGTTACTTCATTACGGACGATACATGTATAAAAGAAAGATTATCCACCGAAACAGGGCGACCAGCATACAGTAAACACAACAACTTCAACAGAGCGCCAAACCGAAAAACCCAGTGCATAAAAAAGACACTCACTCACACATACACACACTCACAGACAAAAACGGTGAAGGCAGAGCACAAAAACGAGTATATATGCTCGCGTTGGGACTTAAAAATAGCCGTAGCAGAAAAAATCAAGTCGAGCGCGCAAATGCTTGCGATGTTTTCAGTATATTTCTTAGTTCGGTGTCTGTATCTGTATTTATAGTATATACGTATATATATGTATGTGTGACGGTCGAAACCGAGTATAATAGCCCCGGCCTGCAACCGACACAAACACACACAGTCAACATTTTTACGAAAAAGAATGAACGGAAAGGTCTCTCAACTCGCATCTTTGATTGAATTGAGCGGTTTTGAAAACAAAAAGTTATAAAGTCTCTGCGCTGCTGTCGCATTGCCGTTATGTACGGCATACATATACACAATACACATGTATATATGTGTATTACATTGGACCTGTTTTAAGTTATGGCGATTGTGGCGATATTTGGTCGTTGAATGTGGGAAGATCAAATACGGTATTTCAGGAAATGATTATACGATTATTGCATTTGCAAGTGAACACCAAAAACAAGGTGCGCTTGGTGTGATGATGAGAAATTCAACACGCGGACGCTCGTCCCAAATGAATTTTGTTTTTGAGATTGAGCATCGCTCAATCGATAATTTGGACATTCATTTCGCTTACTTTATTGCTATGTTTTCGGTGGTATTATTTCGCATATATTTTCTTTTTGTGTATTTTATCCCGCGGACAGTCATCCCACACCGAGGCATATTCACTACCGTAATATGTTTGTATATTATAATACTAAATAATACCTATAATATTGCAAATAATATTTGTAATATTTGTAAATATCTATAATATATTTTTTACTAATACTGCAATTTAAAGTCTATATTAGCGAATACTCATATTATTATGTAAGAATAATTTAAAATTCCACAGATATTATAGAAAATATTAATAATATCGAAATTTTTTCACAAATACTACGATTTTATTTTTTATTTGCGAATATAAAAATATTGAGTTTTAATAAAAAAAATAGGAATATCACAAATATCTAAGAATATTATGTATATTTATACAAAAAAGCAAATATAAAAAAACAGCAAATACCGGCGAATATATATTTTTCATGTAATATTTGCGGTTGGTATATTCAATATTTATTTGATTGACACAGGACAAGGAAACTATAATTATATTTTTAATTATACTTTTTCTGGGTCCAAATAACAAGCGCCTTAAAATATTTGCAAATACGCGAATATACTGAAAATATTTCCGAATACTCAAAATATGAAGGATTATGCATAATAATACGCAAATATTAAATATCAAAAAAATACGATAATTTGATTTTCAAATATCAAGTATATGAAAGTTTATTTATCAACATCGAAAATATTTAAAATATATACAATCAATTTAGAAATAGTTTCACTTAAAATATTTGCGAATACGCGAATATACTGAAAATATTTTCGAATACTCAAAATATTAAGGAATAAGCATAATAATACTTTAATATAAAATAAAAAAATTAACACGATATTTTTAATTGCAAATACCAAGTATATGAAATAGTATTCATCATTATCGAACATATTTAATATATATATATATATATTATAAATTAAAAAATAGTTTCACTTAAAATATTTGCAAATACGCGAATATTATTAAAATATTTTCGTATAGTCAAAATATCAAGGGATAAGCATAATAATAAGTAAATATAAAAAAGAATACGATTTTTTTACTGGCAAATACCAAAAATTGGAAATAATATTCATCATTATCGAAAATATATTTTTTTAATATCAATCAATTTAAAAATATATATTAATATTATTTGCAAATAATAAGAATACTATTAATAGGTTTGAAAATACAGAAAATATACAAAATGTATTCGCTAATAATAGAAATAATTTTAATATTACGAAATATGCAAAATATTTTAAATATTACTTATAATAATAATACATTATACAGAATACAGTGTACATGATTATGCTTTTTACACTTACTACTTGCGATAAAAAACCAGCGAATACGGCTCTAGAAATGTATATATTAAGTTTATTTATAAAATGCGTACGTATTTAGCGGAAGTGCTGAAAAAGTGTGTGTGCCGAGCACGCTAATGACAGATGGCTACCATCAACCGTATAAACATAAATTTGAGTGATGAAATTCATGAGAATAATAAATGTTCTTAGATTGATGGTGACGATTTAAATTATTCCTTCGGGAGCAGTTGGAAAGATGTGCATCTTCCTCGCCTATTGTTTATGACCAATATGAATGTTATATAGATTTGTTAAACGAATATATCTTGTTATATTACATGTACTCCAATGTTCTTATCAACTTCAACAATCGAGTGCCAAACAATACATAAAGCCCACTTTAAATTTATGTATCTCGAGGCGAAGATAAGTAGTATATTTGCCAAATAAATGTAGATGCTACCTGATCAGTTGACACTTATCACTCAAGCACTAATCATCTATATTCGCCTAATGCACGTTAAAGACGGAGAGTATATTTTAAAAAAAGTCTTTATTTCTTGGCAACCAAACTACATAGAGTTTGGTTGAGCAAATTGTGACAGTTTTTTGTAGCAGTCATTTACAAGACCTGGTGTCAATTCTGGAGTCATTCGTGTATACAGTAAAAACACTTTCGTAGTCTGGACGATTTAACTGCCTACTTTTGGGAAAAAACTCTGCCAGCTTTTCTTTTTTTATAATAAAAAAACATGTATAAAAAAAAAAAAAAAAAAACGATCAAAAAACAAGAAAAAAAAGTATAGTTATAGTAGGTGTAATTATCGAGTAAAAACTATTTAAAGAGAGGGAGTAAGTAAGAGGGTTTTTGAGCTGTTTGGCATAACATTAAAAAAAATTAATACTTATCATAAAATAAAAAATAAAATAAAATCCGACAAAGGTTTTAATTAAGACTTAAGACTATATAATTTTCATTTATACAGAAACTTTATTTGAGCATATCCTAAATATTATTGAAAATCTAAAAAATAATTGTGGTGGTTGGGAATTTTTACAATAAATGGACCCAAACTAGGGGCGCCTGTCAATATCTATATTCGACCCCATATAAGGACCACCCCAATATATATATATATCGAGAATATTATATATTTATTTAATGCGATACTTCTGACATGGAAAGTTTACATATACAGAACATTTTATGCCCATATATATTACTCATAGAATACAACATAAAATGTTCTAATAAAAAAAACGAATGTTGGACAAAAGGAGGCAAAAACATTGTATTTATGGACAATTTTTTAATTGTGCATGAAACGTTCTTTTTACTCGATTCACACCAACATAATTCGAAAAAAATTATGAAGAAACAATTTTTACTTTGTTTTTCTTTAATAGTTGGAGACTAACAAGTCCGGTAGCGTTACAAGATAAAACATTAGTCATTTGGTAGTTATAGTAATAAGCTAATTTCTGAATACATTCCAAATGTGCCCAGGAGCACCACAGTTGGTCTTAGTATATCGGCCTAAAAGAGCTGACAAGGTTGAAAAATTAAAAGAGTTTGGTAACAAAAAAAATAGTCCGTTAATTTTTTTATTTTTCCGGAACTAAATTTAGCGACCGTCGTATATATTTACAAAAAAAAAATCCTACCGTTTCCTGTTCCATTTTGCAGGCGAAATGCGTGTGCGTGTGCGTGTGTTGACCCTAAGATTACAGTTGGTTCGCACCCTATCCACGGGTCAATCCCGCAACAATGTTGTACATTGTAATTGCATGGCACATTCGATCGCACATTTTTACTGCTGCCGCAAAACGCTCAAACTTAACTTGTGGTTTTTTAATTATATTACAAGTAGTTTTATTATAAATCTATTTTTAAAATTGCAATTTCACCAATAACACTGACACTCAAACACCGAATGCATTCAGTTGCATTCATGAAATTCGCACGCGTGCCTCTCTCGACCGGCAGCCAGCGTGGATTTGCTATAAAATATATCACTTTCTATATTCGGCGCACGAGCACTTTATATATATACACACACACAGACTCAATGTATGTATGTATAAATAACTAACACTAACACACACATATATACACTCACAATTGCGATGTAATTAACTTGTAAATATTTTGCTTTTGCACATTTCTATCGGCTTGCGATCGTCTTCTTCTACGTGCCTATATAGTTGTCTTCGTCTTCGTTGTCGTCTCGATGATCGCATAAGCGGTGCAGCTGATGTGATGATGATGATGATGATGATGATGATGATGCTGCTGATGATCGTCCGTTTTTTGAGCGTCTGCGAAAGTGTGTTTACATCCGATGTTGATTTCAAACATGTGGTAATATTATTCGCTCTCTGAGTGATTGAATGTGTTTCTCTGTAGGCGTCTTCGAGTGTGTGTGATTTTGTATACACTGTATTCTTTTTTTTAATCTATTTTTGGCCTGTATTGCAGTGCGAGATACGTGTATATACACTGCACACTAACACTAACACAGAGACAACACACGAAACAGTGTCACACTGCAGCAGTGTATTATAGTCGTTGAAAGCAAAGATAAGACGCCGTGCCTCGTCTGAGCATTTCATATAATAACATTTAAACGCGTTTTTGTTGTTGTTGTTGTTGTTGCTGCTGCTGTTCTGCTTCGTAACTTTCGTATTCCGATTAATACTGTCTTTGCAAGTGTTCTCTTTCGGTGTGTGTGTGTGCGTTTGTTTTTTTTTAAATTGATGTATACTTGCGCAAAGTCGTCGGTGATGTTAGAAAGGTCAGGCTACGGGAATTCTGAAAAGAAACGGAAAAAATTGGTGTTATTATTTTGATAAAGTATTTTTCGTTATTGTTTTGTACTTTTGAAATATTTTTGGTTGGAAGATTGTTTTTATGGAATTGATAAACGTGTCAACAGCCTATTTAAGAATTTAACTTATTTAAGGTGTTCATATACAGTTTTATTGTTGAACTTTATTTTGCATTACTACGCAATTGGGTTTTCCTGTTTTTTATATTTTGTTGATTTTTTTTTTATGATTTAATTAAAAAGCTCTGAAAAGCAAATTAATCATGTTCAGCGAAAAAATCTCTATAATCCCAACTAAATAAAAACACTTCAAAATATTAACTATATATTTATATTTATGCCAACTTGCTTTGAAAAACCCAACGGAAAGACACTACATTAGATTCAAACTATTGTTTTAAGAATCATTTTCGAAGAATTATTTTATATAATTATTAAATATGCCGCAAATGTCATACCACCGAGTTATTTTCGAATTATTTTCAAGTATTTTATTTTGCACTAGCATATTTTTCAAAATTATAAAATTAAAAGAAAAATAGAGAGATTAGAGCTACATTCGAACACTTTTCAAATCTCTATTTTTCGATATTATCTGTTTTCGAGCTACATTCGAATTATTACGAGGGCATCTTATTTTTTTGAAATTATCTCGATAATAACTATTTTTGAGCTAGATTTAGTTGAAGTCTTCAATTCCGGATTAAAACACTAAACAATTATTTATACAACTATATTCGAGCTGGATTCGAATTAATCTTGATTTCTCAAAATGTATCACTATATAATAACTTTTTTCGAGATAGTTTTAATTTATTCATTATATCTCCATGTCTGTATTCGAGATAGATTAGAGTGCATCTTTATTTATCGATTTTAACTCGATAATAACCGTTTTCGAGCTAGATTTAGTTAAAATGATCAATTCTCGATAATCACACAAAAAATCTTATTTTAGAGCTTGAAAAATCTGAGCTGCTACTATTTAAGAATTATATATAAAAATATTAAATAATATTAAAGAACTAAATAGTTATTTTCAAATTATTTTCTACTAATTTATTTTTTAACTAATCTTAGACATATTTTTCAAAATTATAAAAATAAGAGAAAAAATGGTGCTATTTTCAAACGCTTTTAAAATTTGAATTAATCTCGATTTCTCAATCACTATATAATAACTACTTTCGAGCTAGATAAGAATTATTTATTATTTCTCAATAATATCAGTTTCCGATGTAGCACCGAGTGCATCTTCATTTCTCGAAATTATCTTGATAATAACTGTTTTTGAGCTAGATTTAGTTGAAATCTCCAATTCTCGATAACAACTCTAAACAGCTATATAATAACTATTTTCGAGCTAGATTCGAATAAGTTTTTATTTCTCAAATTGTATCACTATATAATAACTACTGTCATTATTTGATTTATTCATTATTTTTCCATAATATCTGATTCCGATGTTGCACCAAGTGCATATTGATTTCTCTGTTTTCGAGCTAGATTTAGTCAAAATATTAAATTTTCGATAACAACTGTAAACATCTATACTTGTAAATTTGATCAAATTTATTTCTTTTTTTTTACTGCTCTAGTCTTCATATTTTTTTAAATTATAAAAAAATATTAAATTAATTTTCGAACTCTTTTTTAATCGTTATAGATTCAAATTATTCTTGATTTCTCAAAAAAAAAAAAAATTTCGAGGTAGATTCGAATGCATCTTGATTTCTCGAAATTATCTCGATAATAACTATTTTAGAGCTAGATTTGAACTAAATCTTTTTTTCTCCTTAATAGCTGTAGAAGAGCTGATAAAATCAGTGCTCCTACTATTTAAGAACTATACATTCTACAGTTTATTTTCTTTGTTCGAAAAAAAACTCTTTTTCTACTTTAAACCGAAATCATCCTTCAGTACAGCAGCTATCGATCCCAAAATAGAGCGGCTGTATGCACACAGCCTAAATCTTAATTTTTTTACTATCAAAATTTCCATTATCTTCCTTCTACCGCCTAAATACATAATGTATATGCAATTTTGAGGATTTCGATAACATTCACGATATAAAAAATGTATATGCTGTTAAGCGAATTTGGAAACACGGCACTCGGGTATTTCTACTCTTTATGGCCGATAGACCGAGGTGGCACATATAAAAAAATTTATGACGTGATCTATTTTCCAAAAAAAAAACAAATGCTATCATTACCACAGCCCTATATATACATTATCTAACATCCCTCGAGGTACATTCGGAAAACAGCTATATTTCTTATTATACCGCAAGGTATTTACTTGTCAATAAAAAATATTCTCCCCAAAGGTGCGAACAGGTAGACGCATTCAGGAAATTGGTTTCGAGTTCCTGCTACAAAAAAAACCTAAATATAAATGTAATACTATATACATTTATGAGAATTTGTCTTGTTTTAGTGTTTTCATAAGAGAGCAGAGAGCAGAGAGAAATTTCTGGAGCTCAAGGAAATTATAAAATTTTCGCTTTGTTTGCGCGCGCGTACACAGTTTTCTTATGTATACATAATTGAGCGATACTATACTATGTATATGTGCTTGTGCATAAAAGCATAACCTAATCGCGCGCACATTTTATGCTTCATGAGCATATGCTTTTGTATGTTGGTACAAAACATGATCGTTTGTTCGTATACAGCGTAAACAGTATACACAAATGTATTTATAACGTTACTTTCGCGGTTATATACTATAGTGACGGTATTCATATATACTATACTAAATATATACATAATATATATTTATATATATATATACTTATAAATATATAGATCCGCGTGGCAGTGCTGATGCGCGCAACGCGGCGTGGCGTGACCCAAATTCGTAGTGTTTTTTTATTTTGCGTATATCCTCTCTCTCTCTCTCTCTCTCGAAAGAGTGCTTGAGCATTTATGTTGGTCAATGGTCAACCGATTGTGCCGCAGTTGTAACCTACATTTTGATAGGCTTATAAACGTTTTTGGAGTGCCAATGGAATTTACTCGAATTACAATACATATATCTCCATTATTGGCCGCATTGTTCGACTAAATTGTTGACTAGGTTTTTTGCGGCTTTAATACGCGAGCTTTTATTTAATTTGATTGCTAGTTTGTCTGCTTGAAAAGCGATTTAGTATGTGTTCAACAGATTATATAGTTGTCTGGGATATAGAGAAGAGTTTTGTTGAGGTACAGTTAAGTCTTTAGATAAGTCTACAGTTAAGTCTATAGTGTCGTAAATATGGAAATACGGAGTTCCTTGATAATTTACTGACGTTGCCTGCAAATACCAAGATGCCACTAATTATACCTCGAAGAAGTGTATTATCAAACCTCCTCATTGTTTATTGACATTCCTACGATCACACGCTGATGCTCGGTGGTTCTAGACTTATAATTCCATATATTCGTACTGGATCATCGACGGTAAGCTCGAAGTCCCGTAAAAAGGTTTGCGATATATTTACTGGACGCGAGCTCAACATAAGTTTTTGGGAGCACTACCGATTGCCCTTCTTCTCCAAACCACAAACAAAATATCTCTCTTAGATTGATCTAGCTCCTACCTCACTAAACTATTTGTTTATTTATTTTATTTATTTATTCTTTGCGGTGGATTCAAACCTCAATCCCAATTTATCAGTAACTACCTTAAATGTGTAATTTTTTATTTATTGTTTAATGATACAGACAATTGTGAAAACATACCATCAAAATTAAACTATAATGTCAATCAAATCTGATGAAAGCTACATTTTAATGGCCTCAAAGCTAAACATAAATGTGCAATTCAAAACAAACACATAAAACATTAATAGTTTGTACTTAAGTATACTCTATAAATTGTATATACACATAAACTAAAGGTAAATACCAGAAGTGCGGTTTGAAATCAACGATTGCCACTTAAATCGGTCGCATGCCGTAAATAATGTAGGTCAAAAATCGATACACACCGCGCGCCACCGCCATGCGTCGCGTCATCGGGTAACCCTAATCGTATGTATTCAAGTTCATTCAAGCGTGTATATATAGTATATACAATATACATTGATGAGCTGCGATAGCTCAAAGTCATGTCGAAAAGCAATGTTTAAATAACCTTGCGCACTTTGTCGAACTCATCTTGGTGTGAGTGTATAATGCTCTTGCCTCCTGCTCTTCGGGAGACGACAATAATCTCTGCGCTCGACTACAATAAATAAATATGTGTGTCAACAGACAATTATATATTGTACGACGATAACAGTGTTAATTGTTCTGCGTACTCCCGAAACGCAGAGACGCAAAGCAAATGAGCTATATAGTATGTGCGGAGTTTCACTTATAATTTTAATGACAAATCCAGCTTCGATTCTATAGGAATCTATATAGTAAAATATGTATAGTATAGTCAGAAAACGGGCGACATCTATTAATTAATATTAAATGTCTGTACACGCATCACAGGTAGATTGGACACATAAGATAGACGCCATAAATTATGATTCCATTGTTGGTCGTTTAAATGGACGTGGTAGCGCGGGCGTAAGGGTCTAGGTGTCTAGGTCATCATGTCAAAAGTCTAGGTTTGCATATATGTTCAAGATATTCTTTGCTATCCGCTATGGTACAAAAACATCGCTAAAAACCGAGGTATATTCGAGGGGCAAATCACTAGCAATTTTTTCTGTATACCGTATTCTCGGTTTTGAATATATTACAGAAATTCGTAAAATATTACAAATAATACAAATATTTGCAAAATAATACCAAATATTACATTAATATTTCGTGATATTACGTAATATTTTGTCATATTACGTACTATTACATCATATTTTTAGTGCAACATTTAAGAAAAAGTAAGTCAGTTTTCTTATGCTAGTTTAAAAGAAACCATAGCATGTGTGAAAACAAAACAGCAGCATCACTAATAGAACCAATTAGATATGCGAATACTTTAAAAAATATAACGAATTTTAAAAAAATATTACACAGATTATAGAAAATTTCAAAATATTACAAAATATCCGCGATATATTACATACATTACCGATATTCGCAAAATATTTTAAATTCGCAATATATTACGAAATATTACATATATTCCTAAAATTTGTACACCAGGTTACACTAGTGAACTTGCCTCGGGTGTATTCAATCTCGTATTATGGTTTACAAACATTTTCGATAATACTGAATGAAATTGATAATATCGAAAATATTATTAGTAATATTGCAAATATCTAAAATATTTTTGTTAATATAGTTATTTAAAGTCTATGTTCGCAAATAATCATAATATTATGAAAAAAAAATAATATACCACGAATAATATAATAAATATTAATAATATCGAAAATATTTATATTTATATATACATATATCAAGAATATATCTGAGAATATTATGTATAAGTATACAAATACCTAAAAATTACCGAAAATATCAGCAAATTTAATATGTATTTGCGAATATCATAAAAATCGCGAATATGAGGAAAAATAGCCAATACCGGCGAATACTGGTGAATACTGTATCGAATACCAAAACATACATTTTTCATGGAATATTTTTTCAGAATTTTATAATGCTTTTACCGATTTTGTATATATTCTAAATTAATTTATTTGCATTTTTTACAGGGCTGAATTTCTTGAAAATATGTAGCATTGGTTTGAAATTTATTAATTGTTTGCGGTTTGTACTTAATATTCATTCTCAATATTTATATTCTTCTTGAATGCCAGAAGTCAAGGCAACGTGTGTTTGCTTCTTTAAGTTGAACAATAATTATATTTTTAATTATATATATATATATATATATATATATAATACTATATAATAATAACTATAGTTCGTTCTTCTATTTTTCGGGGTCCAAATACCAAGCGCAATATTTTTCTCTTATAATATTTAAGAAAATATTTCCGAATACTCAAAATATTAAGGAATATGCATAATAATACGCGAATATAAAACTACAATAAATCATACGATTTTATGTATTACAATAAATAATACGATGTTATTAATTGCAAATATAAATAATATTAAATATTATTTAGGAATATCGAATATATTGAAATATGAACAATAAATTAAAAATATATATTATTTACAAATATCAAGAATATTACTAATATTTTGAGAATATTGGAATTATATAAAATATTTTCGCTAATATTAGAAATTCATTTTATAATACGAAATATACAAAATATTTTAAATATTATTAATAATGTAAAA
>JAAAKO020007270.1:0-19192 GCA_010015015.2 Bolitophila cinerea | reverse complement strand
TGTTCGCATATTTAAACAATGACAATTTTAATTTTAGGAACTCAAAAAATTAATTATATAGTACCTACTAAATTGAGAGCATTTTTTTCTGTTTAAAATTTCTGGGGCAAATAAAATAAATAATTGTATGTAGCAATTACATACACTTTCAAATAACCCACAATCTTTATTTGTTATATTTGATATTGGTCAAATTTTTCATTGTATTGTATTAAATTCTATTGTAAATTTCTACTGGATGGTGATTGTTACCATTTTATGGTATTTCCAGTCTTTCAGTGTAGAGATTTACTATTTATCTTTTTACTTTTGATAAGCATTTATACACATTTTGATCATGTCTCTGATTAATTTTACGTTTTTTTCGGCAAAAGTATTGACACTTTAGAAAAAGCAAAAAGTAAATTGTTCTCCAAAAAAAAATATATGAAATGAATGCGTAGACAACGTTCACGAGTACGGTGAGCATTTAAGCTATTACTATTGAAAAAGAGACTTTTAGAGATCAAATGCTTATTTTAGAGACTTTTAGAGACTTATAGTGAAAATAGAGACCAAGTCTTCAATTAGAGACCAGCTGCGATGCCTGCTATAACCAAATTCTTGCTTTTAAAGATTATCGAGAACTCGCTGTTTTGTCTGGTTTATAAATATCGAAATTACTTTGCAGCTGAATTATTTTTGTAAGTGTACCACACTGACGGACAAATTCCAATGGTATAAGCCATTGCCACTAAAGGTCGAGTCCGGGCAGGTTATAAAATTTGCTGTACTGGGTTTAATGCCTAAAAAGATTCATTATATAGGTTTCTGCGATCGACATACAAATGTGTTCCGTTAAAGTTCTATAACAGGAACTGACAGCTCGTAAGTATTCTGTCCTGATTTTCAAGTTTTTTTTTCATAAATATATAATAAGTAATTTGGTTATACATAACGATTACCTTATAATTTGTTATTTCCGTGATCAGACTTGATTCATCGGATACCTTTACTTCATGATTCATGTGTTATTTTAGATTGGTTCAGCCCATTCTGTCTCTTTTTTACCTCGTACGTACTTTTTGCATGTTTTTGGGGTTTTCATAGGTTTTCATACATTTATAAAAATATAAGCAAACTCATCTTTTATGACTTTAGAAGCATAATAGCATATATATAGGTTTCATTAAGCTAGTTTGCTATATGGCCTACGGAAAGTAATATTACTGCTATTGATAGCCAGACATACAATACCATAATAATAATAATAGTATTCATCAAAAGGAAACCTTCACTTCCAATAAAGGAGATCATAATAAAGCTTAGTAGAATATTTTTATAAAACGTATTCATTAAATTCAAAGAATTTGCGCTTCGATTATACAAACGTTGATGTTTTTATCATACAGGCTAGAAACAATAAATGATATTATTCCTTTTACTCTAATAAATCCATTTTCAAATACTGTGTGTACTACAGATTACAATAATTATCAACTATTTCCAACTTGAATCGTATTAATTTATTATTATTTACAAATTTTCATTTCGGGATATTGATACACTTGACACATGACGCACGAGCTTGCGCTGTGCGCGTTGCGTTGCGGTACCCGGTACGTTGCGTCTTACACATCTTTCTGCCACTGGCGAACCTAGCGGAGAGTAGTGCAATTTGTTAATGAAAAATCAAAAATCACCTTTAATTATTTAAGTCATTTTGAATGAAAAGGAGTATTTAATTTAAATACGATTCACCTCAAAGACTTACTAAAAATGAGTTGTATTTGCTGTTTAATCGAGAATTTTATGTGTAATTGTATTGTTCTGTTTAGTGGTGTCATCTTTTGTGCAATTTACCTAACAGTGTGTTATATATGCTAACACTCGTAACGGCTGCTGCGCCATCTATTATTTAGCAGTTCAATTTATTGGTTGCAGGACACTGAACGTAAATTTACTGAAGTGACGTTTCTATATTTGCGTATATGTGTTTGCGCAAAAGAGTAGAAGCAGAAGTGTCAAATTATATATCTTGAAATCCAAAACATTACAGAGATTATTTACAGTTTTGTTCCGTTCCCAATACTCTCGCCGAATCGTAGTCTGTTTAATCAGCTGTGTGTCTGAGCATCAGGTTAATCTCCGTGCCACCAAATCAAGGTAAACCAAATCAGGAAACAATAACGCAATTGTGATCTACACGGCTCGTGCTTTTCTCACCTGACCCGTATGTGTGTGTTATGCCAGTGCCATAAAGTCCGTACTGTGTCTGTGTAGTGTGTACTAGTCCGTTTGCATATGATTACACTACACACCCGTGTTGATAAGTGTATTGGTGAACAATTGTATTTGCGCCAACGAAGACGATGAATAGTAATTTAGAAATATAGTACTCCGTATCGAATACGCGTATGGTAATTAATCTATATAATATAGTTTAACCACATAAACAGAACACACAGATACAGAGATATTATTCATTCATGGATGCACGTAGGCTTCACGTTCCAATGGTCTTGCCCGTTAGCTCAATATCATCGGTTCAATATGATCAAATTTGCTTATTCTAACTATACATTAAAACCAGGCCATTAGTGTGTACAAATCTTTAATAATAATATTTCGATTTTTCAGCTTCTACCAAAATCCTCCAAAATAATGCAAAACCAATAACTATTTAAAAACAATCGCCAAACAAAATATATACGAACAGCTGTCGCTAGCCGTAGTCGAACTAAACGTTAGCAGCAGCACTGTGTGATGGCTGATCTAAACAATCCGCTGCCACCGGGCGTGGATCCCGAGAATAATCCTACGCCGGGAACACCGTTAATAAACAACAACAACACAGGCAACAACAATCCTCCAAGGCCAGTGCCGGTAAAATTCAATATGGGTTTTCCATATGTATTTTGTAATTTAAATTTCGATTTTCTTTCAGAATGGCCTGCTGAATGTGCGAGATCGCCTGTTCCACGCCATGTTCTTCCGGAGTGCATTAGTGTACGCGCACGCTGTGCCAAAGTGAGTCTCAATTTTGACACGCGTCCGCTGCAATTTATTTTGATTCCTTTATAAACTTTCGCTCCTTTGTGTGTAATCGATATTGTTTTTCCAGACCGGTACGTCGTTTCCTAGAGCTGGTGCTCCTGATTAAGGCCTTGTTTGCATTCTTTGTACTTATCTATATACATGTGACATTTTCGCAAACGCCGGCCACGTGTTTGGATCACGTGAAGGAGGTTTGGCCACGAAACGGAGTACTGCGGTAAGAAGAAAAGCCACCTGCAAATCACTATGTTTTGCAGAAAGAGACCCTACAAGTGTGGAATCATATTTTATTTCCAGTGTCGAGATTCTACGCTTCGCTGTGGACGAGTTTGGCAATGCCCAAAAGGCTATAACAGATGTGCCGCCTGAAATTATTAGCGATAGTAGTCCGCAAGATGAGTAAGTATATAATTTATATGTGTATTTTTATAATAAAACATAACCTCATATATCATTTCAGACTAATCAGCATAGCACCTTCGAAACCCATAAGCGAAGACTACGATAAACTGTACACGGACAGTTTGTTTGAAATTGACAATCACGGTCCAGTCGTGGAACGAATGCCGGCCACAACAGCGGCGTACGCTGTCAACTACTCTGCTGCCGCGGCTGATGGCGAGGTGAACACCGATGGTATCGCGCCAATGCAAACGAAGCCACCGTCCACAATCTCAACGACATCACCCAATCGAAACGCAGTAACTCACCCGAAACGCCTAACAAAATTCTATACGCTTGCTGATGCGGAGACAAGCGCAAATCAGACGATTGATAGCACCACAGTGGCTGGTTCTACTGCACAAGATGATGTTGCCAAAGAAGAGGTATCGGCGGAACAAGCCGAAGAGGATGAATCTAAACTATGTACGTACAGTATTATTATCTATCACTTTAATATTAACATTATATTCCCCTTGAATAGATTGGTCCGAAGAAAAGTACATAATGGAGTATTCGCTGGAGTACGGATTTCTACGCTTGTCCATGGAGAAACGATTGGAATTGGGCATACCACAGTTGCAGGTGATTCTGAATCCCAAGGAAGACGAGTGTTTCGGTGACTCGATAAGTCGTGTTATTCTTAAAGAGTTCCTCGGTTACGATGACCTGCTTATGGCATCGGTTAAGGTGTTAGCAGAACAGGAAGACAACAAGGGTTATTTGAGGTAGGCATTTCGGGATCAAAAAGCCTGTGTGTGTGGATTTGATAATAATTGTTTGCTACTTACAGGAACGTCGTCACTGGCGAGCACTACAGATTTGTATCGATGTGGTGGATGGCCAGAGGCTCCTATCCGGCTGCCTTCTTTATCATGATTCTTTTTGTAAGTTGGTTTAGCAGTGTTTTATCAGAAGCAATAACAGACATTTCTCTTATTTTGCAGACGGTGTCCATTTCGATGTTGCTGCGCTATTCCCACCATCAGATTTTTGTGTTTATTGGTAAGTATTATTTAAAGCTGTCAATTTTTGTCTAGTAAGTGTCTTTTGTAAAATAGTGAAGAATGCGCCAATTTGAGGCTTTTTAACTACGAACATAGTCAGTCTACCAATAAAGAGATTAATACAGACGACTACATAGGACAAGACAACAGTAACTAAATCTAACCGAACGAGAAACCATGAATGGTTTTTGGGGTTCCAATTAAGTACTTTTAGCCCGAGACTCTAGTATTCTTAAAATAGTAGACTCAAATATGCGTGACTTTGACTAAATACATAGCAGAATGCCGTAGAATGTATTAAGCAAGATAACTCTTCTGCAAGTCTAACGCAAGAAATGCTAAAGAAAGTTATAACCATTGTGCTTACCGGCCAGTGCTTTAAAAATACTTTTTCAACATATGAACAGTTGACTGAAGAGAAGAGAGAAATGAGCTGAACTAACAGCAAATATGTCTCTGTCCTCCTCACGGTTATAGGTTGAAGATTTCCCTGTCAAGTCAGATTTCAAATAACAAATTGTCTCTTTTATAGAGCAATCAAAATGGGTTTTGGAAGAGACTTTTTGTAGGGTTACCAATTCTTCAAAATGTGACGCCTGGAGCAATAACCAAAAATTGGCTAAGAAAAACCGGTGGTTATAATTGGATAAATCCAAAATGTGGGCGTAAAACACTTTACGGGCGGAAGCAAAATTAAATTATTTAGGAGATATATGAGATTTGAATTGCGTTTGCATATTTCTTGGAAAACTCATAAGGGAAGGTGTTTAATATTTTAAAAAATCCTCTTTTAAATTACTTTGAGGGTGTTTTAATTTAGTTTATTTATTTAAAATCATACAGGTTGTATTAGACAATATAGTTCGTATAATGTTGATAATATAAAGAAAACTAATAAAATAAAAAATATTGAGTTAACTTAAAATATATAAAATTAAAATATCTTAAATTTCGATTTATAAGTTTAAACATAATACATGTAAAGTTACAATATTTATTTGAAAATGAAAAAAAGACTAAATATATGCAATACAATAAATATATTTTATGTACATACGCATAAAGATGACCAGAGACCAGTTCACCAGGTTATCGAAGAGTTGTATATTACATAGTTGGATTTATCAAATGTTAGGTTGGAATATTTTTTTCTTAAAGCTGGTTGGGTTAATACTTAATTTTGTGGTCTCAGGCAACTCATTCTACTTCTTTAAAATAAGAACATAAATGAAGAGTGCATATGATGATACTTGTGGATAGGTAAAATATAGTGATGTAAACGAATTGATGCAAATGGTTTAAAATTTTCAAAGATATAGTCACGTTGTTTGTTTTTGATAAACTTATAAAAGTATAATAAAAAAATAGACAATATTTTTGAGATAGTTCATTAGAGTTGTTCCCAAAAAAATTTAAGAAGTAGAATACAAAAAACTAAACTGTAGAGGTAACCAAATCATTTTTAAAGCTATTGCCTTAGCTTTTAATCCTTTTCATTTCCTGTAAAATTATATTCTACTTTTTGCTTGTCTTTTAACAAGCAATAAAGTAAGTGATTTTTAAAGAAAGAAATATACATTTCGTAATAAACATAACTAAAAAAATACATATTTTGGCTCCGAAAATTTGATTAAAACTATAAATTCCGTAAAACTAGTGTTATATTTTGTATTGCCTTGAGCTTTTCTAGCAAGGAAGGACTCTCAGGCAGGGAGATTCCAGGCGAAATCTTGTTGGCAATCTTATATTTTTCATTGACAAGGTCGTTGAGTTAGACATGATAAGCCTTATTTTTTCTATCTATCTCTATAGGAAAAAAAAATCTGAATTTACAAAGTAAATACCGAGCAACTTTAAACTAATATAAGAGTTTCAAATCTTCTCATGTTAATCAATAATCACAAAGCGTTTACATTTGTATGGGTCGAAATAAATAAAAATGCTTTTATCAAATTGATATAGTGCTGATAAATTTCCTCTGACGATAAGAAAATAATGTAATACAATTAAACCGGATAAGTATAAATAATAAATATTTAAAGTTAAATATTTCTTTACCTAAAATACGACTTGATGCCAACTTTTTTTAGGATGATTCTTTTATGTCTCAGGAAACTTTTTCAAAGACAGTGAATGATGTTTATAATACATTTTATTTCCAGTGTAAATACACTTTTTTTGAAAACCATGTATGGACAACTTTTATAAAACAATTATTCCTATAATCCCTACAAAAATAGATTTAAAAAAATCAATTCACAATAATAGATATAAATGTAAATAGATGTAAATGTATATAAACTTAGAAGTATAAGATGTCTAGAAACAGTAGTAGTAGTAGTAGTCATACTAGTAAGTTTCAATTAACAGATCTAACCAAAATGGCTTTCTTTTTTGGCCCACGAATTTTGACACTGAAACAAAAGTTGATTTACTGTTTGATCATCTAATAATAGTAGAATGAATTGCTAATGATCTCATAAGATAACAACAGAGGTTATTTGTTTTTTAAACACAATCTTTAAATCTTTTTAAATTATTTTTATTTTTATATTATTTGTTTCTAAGTCCCGCGCATTGTCTATTTACCGAGATTTAAAAAATGACAAGTGACAAATGACATTATGCACTGTGGCTTCTACATATTTTTTTTGTCAAAAATCAATGTTTTTTAAATATTTAATTATTTAATAATTATTTATTACCTGCTTTTCCAGATTTTTTTTTGTAAATCATGAATCTTTTTTTCTATAATTGTGTTATGTTTTGTTTAAAATTTAGCAATATTCAAAAAGTACTTGTCAACTCTAACCATTTAAATTCCCTTCACTTGTTCAATCCATCTTCCATCTTATTATAAAGTTTGTTAAAAACAAAATCTTTTAATTGAAGGATTGTTTGCAACCAAAATCCAAAAAGAAAACCCCGAAATGTCACCAATTTATTTCCATTTCCTATCCAAAGCAGCATTGAAATTTAAATCAGAAAAGCACATGCATTAAAATAATATGATTTATACATTTATATATGCATATATTATATATATGGTATATTTGTGTATTTATATATACTCTATCGCCTGAATATATGTATATATTTATCGATCGAAATCCGGCAAACAATAAATCACAATCCCGGCCAAGAACACATACTCCTCCGGCCGTACTCCAACGCCGACTTTTTGGCGTGAAATACATAATCGAATAGATTGTCGTGATGTGTCAGTGTGTGTGTGTGTGTGTGTGTGTATATGTGAGTGGGTGTGTATACCTTTTCACTGGTTTTTTGACACTGACAATGATGGATTATTTTTTCTGCGTCCAAACAATACGTAATACGAAACTGTTTAGCGAGCGCACTACATCCACCCCCCACCCCATACACACACACACACTCACACTTATATGCTCATCCGGAAGAATGATGTGGTAACATTTATAGTCCTTCACCGCAAACACTACAAGCCGGATACGACCACCACAACGAGTGGCATGTGATTTAAACATGCTCTGAAATACCCCGCCGCATTTTAACCAAATTATTATATACGTTCACGAGAAAAACAACATATTATTCTCGTGCGTGTAACTTTTCCGCGTGCTTTACATAACCTAAAACAAGCTAACAACAAATGGTGTGCCAACAATGCCAGGATCATAGCCTAAAGTTTTGACATGTTTTGTGATTGAAAGCGATTCGGAATAACCTAAGCACAGAGCCTGGGTTGGTCACATTGTGGAGGTGGTACGCTTTTAATGGGATGTCCATTAGCAACATATCCCCATTTGCCAGAGCTTTGTGTGTATTACACACTCACACATACGTAGACTTCTTTTGTCCTTTGTATCTTATATGGGATATTCTATTGAAAGGTCATGTCTATAATAAAAGAAGCCTCACGGTGAAAAGTAATGCATGCCACTCAGTCGAGCACCTGCGAACGCGCAAAGAGTACAATGTACAAAAATAAAGATGACCCTCGGTTTCAGATTATTATTGGGAATCTTAAGGGTGGACACGTCGGATAATGGGGAAACGAAAATGGCGCATGTAACAATCTAATAATATACATATAAAACAAAATAGAAGACAATGTACATAATGGAATTGGTTGCCCAATTTGGTTTTGATTACGCAAGGATCCAACAAAATTCATCACATACTACATAAGAAATTCGTTCCAACAGACCAAAAAAATATTCTAATGAATTAACCGTATCTGGTTTAAAGCCTGTATATTGGCAGTTAGTAATTGCAAAATTATCAGAAATTTAGAATACCGGTTTTCCGGTTATTTTTTTAACAAAACCGGTTCACCGGATTTTATTGTTTTTTACTTGTATGAAAAAAAATTTAAAACGTCAAAAAAAAATAACAAAATTTATACAAAAAAGTAAACAAAAATAAAATAAAATATAAATCATAATATTTTTGTTTTCAAATTTTTCGAAAAAAAACGGAATGAAAAAAAAAACAGGATTAGAAATACGGGAAATTGATATACGACTAAGACGATCCCCACGGTAAACAATCCCTTCCCATGCGTATTTTTAAAATCCAGTTTTTTTTAAATCCAGTATTAATATATATATATATAATGAAGCAAAAAAAATAAAAAATAAGCAAAAAATTAAACAAAAAAATTAAAATTACCAACACAAATTTAAAACAAACCAAAAAACGGGAATTTTAGATATTAAATTTAATAAAAAAATGGGTTTTTAAGCAATTCGTTAGACATATTAAAAGCTTTATACATTTTATATCAGTTCTGCCCTTCTTAAGTTGTCGTTACATCAAAAAATGAAATTATTCTAAAAAAGAATTTAAATATAATTTTTTTGGTTCTTTTATGCTTTTATGTTAAAAACAAGTATAAAAACCACTTATATTTAATCGGTTAACCGAGTAATCATTTCCCTTTAAAGTACGAAATAAACCTGGTAATCAGTTAACCGGTTTGCAATCTATAGTGGCAGCTTTTTTTTACCAAGCATCCAATTTAGCGTTCTCCTAAAAATTCTGTATTGTCCAGCAAATAATTGAAACTGTACCAAACAAAATATAATTTTTTGTTCACCTAAAATAAATGTGCTCCTAATTATATAAAAATATGCATCTACCAACTGTTTTTTAGGAGCACATTTTTTTTGAAGGCAGATTCTAGAGAAAAGATCCTATTCAATCCTTTATCAATAAAGACCAACTAACTTTTTAATATATTAAAAAAAAATTATACAGATTCTCATTATTTTTGACAAAATTTACGAACTGTCTAAAACACAACATAACATAACATTAAAGTTTAATATTAAAAAAAGTTAAATACTTTAAGAAAAAACACTTTTTATTTAAGTGCTCAATTAAAAAGATGCTTAAGTAATGTGTTAGTGTTAGTGTTAATTTTTGGTATATGTATTTTTTTATAAAATCATAAATTTACAAAAAAAATGTACCTGAAAAAAAAATCAATCATAAAACAGTACAGAAATAACATACCTGAATGGATTCACTTGTTTTTATAACAAACTTGACAAACTTCTTTCCGCTTTATGTTTCTAGGAAAATTAAGTTATGTTGTGGAGCTTATCACCACCCAGAAAATGGGAACAGGGCTGAAAACCCAGCTCTTAGAAATGAGTTAGACCATTTTATTCCATTTATTTCCAGACTATTTTGAATTCAGAATCTTGGATTTTAGTCGCATAGTTTCGTATCTACTTTTTAACTATAGTGGTTTTTCGGCTCGTAGACAGCCCCTTCTCAAAATATTAGTTCCGTATCTTCTCTGTAAACATAAATACTACTTTCAAAACGAATCCGCCACAAGCTGAACTCAAAAATATTTTTTTTTTCAATAAGTACCAATAACATTAAAGCACCCAAGTGAATTTATTAATTTCTTTTTAAAACTAAATTTAAATTGATTTGTTAGTCACATGGTGCATCATACTATATACTATTTCAATGGTCAGTAAACATAATGACATTTATTTCTTATACGGTTTTTAACGTTACTTCAGTACCAGTCAATGGTAATGGTAACGTCATACTTAAGGAAGCGCCATCTGTTGAAGATATATTGTACTGAATTACAAGGGTTCTCACTTTTCACAGTTTGTCATTTACGTCAATTTTTACTCTTTATTTTAGTACTAAATAGTCTATATGTCAGTGTTGGGTTTCAAAATGTTGATTTAGATTTAGATTTAGTTTAATTTATAATTAATGAATGTTGAGTATAAGTTACGTATATACTAAGTTATCGATTGCCTATCTGGATAATTTGAACAAATGGTTAATAATCCCATTTCTGCGATGCTCCCAAAATCCTCGGAGATTATGATTATAAATTGTTGTTTTATAATGAGGATAAAAAGTTATCGATTGTCGTAACAAAATGAGCTTTCCTGAGTCCTCAACAAAGATATAAAAAAGCATTAATTATTATTATTGTTTTTGTTAAAAGCGATCGTCAATTATGAAGAAACATTCTATGTAATTAGTAATTGATTATCACGTTAAAAAAAAACATAATTCGTATAAAACGGATGACCAATCATAAAGATCCCTCTAAAGTATAAATTTGAATATTATAAAATACGAACCGCTTTTCATGAACATCATATTTTAGGGTATATTAATAGCACTAGAAAATAAAATCGATTATTTATAAATATCCAGCTCAAAGGACCAAAGATATGGTCATTTCAAAATATTGATTATTGACGACTGACCAAAATAAATCTGACGGTAATTCCGAATATATAATTATAAATTTGATCTGAAGGTTTAATTATCTTTGGGCTCTTCTAAAGGGCAATTATTAATATAAAGCACGATAAACACGTTATCTAAACAATTTAAAATAAGGATATATACATCTGGCTTGATGGACCAATGATTTGGGGGTACTTCAGAATTTTACAAAATATTGATTAATATACGATTGATAATGAGCATCATCTGATGGATCTTACATAATAACATTACACAATTGTACTTTTAAATATCCTTTAACCAATGATATTTATACAATTAAAAAAATAAATAAATAATATCTATTAATATATGGAACGAACAACACCAATTCAAAATATATATGGCTCGATGTACCAATGAGCTAAGGGCACTTTATAATATACAGTTCATTCATAGTCAGTTTGAAGGACCAATGATTTAAGTATACTTCAAAACATTGATTAAAATCCGTCTCGAAGGACCACTCACTTCATAAATATACAAATAAAACACTTACGACCTCATTTGTTTTTGTCTGCAATTTTTAAATTTTTTATCTATACAATTTATATTCTTTTTTTTTTCATTTTACAGTGGATCTCCTGCAAATGCTTGAATTCAATGTGGCCGTACGATTTCCTGCGGCACCCCTGCTTACTGTGATTCTGGCGCTTGTCGGTAAGTAATTAGAGTTTTCTTTCATCTGGGTATAGCTACATTAGATGTCGTTTTGCAATCCGCGCCATTTTCATAACGGCATTAAATTGAAGTGTTTATTTTTATTTGTGCATATTTGTAATCCATATACAACGATGGATGTTATATATTGGAGCTTGTCTAAGCTCCTTACCCCCACGCCTCGTTTTCCGCGTTGAACACATTTTTCCTATATAAGCCTCAGCTTCTTTTACACAGTGTAACAACACTTCAACACTCTCTATACCTGGTCGCCTGCTCGAGAAAGAGCTTTTGAATTTTATACAAAAAATACCTGGAAATACATGAGTCGAACAACAACAAAATAGACAAAACAAACAGGGTGGTCTACGTCGATCTGCAGAGCTTTGTAGGATGCTTCTGATGCTGCGCCCACCTCACCACTACCACCGACCGTGAAACCTGATTGCTGTTGTTCCGCTGCTTACCTCGTTCCATTGCGATTATATTATATAGTACTATATATACTAAACATATATTTAGTTGATATATTCTACATTTACTGGGTATATTATATACGAGTATATGCCGTGTGTATGAGGGATTGTATTTAACGTGTTTGTTTGGATGCGAGAACGAAAAAAGGACAAATAAGAAATATCGCTGGCGGCGAGGCTGGGAAACCATAGCAAAGCAAGTGTTTATTTCACATCCCAGGAAAAACACAATAGCGCAAAAGCAAAGGCAAATAAAGACTATTTATCTGTTGACGAGAATCTGCGCTGCGGGGAACATTTTTCTGTGTGTGTGTGTGTGTGTGTTTGTGTGTAAGTATAAATTCTATATTTTTTACAGAGCTCACAAATACTAAACACGTATCATTCAAAATAAAACCTTGTCCAAGAGCCCGCATGCAAAAAGGAGGTGTGGGTATTATTTCTCGGTACTTTTTTATCTTTCTATGTATTTTAGTATTTAATTTCAGATTTAAAAACAAAATCAACCACGCACAGGATATTTGCAGATGCATCTACTTAATTAAGATATTTTTATTTAAATCGAGGTTCCGTATCTAAATCGACTTATTTTGTTGCATATAACTTTTGCTATTTAAAGCTGAAACTATGGCGGATTTTACCTATAGCAAAAAAGACGGATAATAAAAAAGTCCATCTCTTTTTCAAGAAAGAAAAAATACTTTCTATAATTTTAAGGATTTTTAAATTTAATTTTAGTTTTATTATTTTCTAAATAGCAAAACAAAGTATTCGTCATTGTGCTGTTTTTTAAATAATGAAATACCTAAGAATGTAACAATAATTTATCTGTCGTGTGAAAATAAAAAGTATGTTTTTTTTTTAAACTTAAAAACAAACATTTTTTATTAGTCAATATAAAAATAGTGAGTGATTAAATAGTTTAATTGTTATTCATATGTAATTCCACGCAAGTGACCCTATTTTAAAACCACACATAACACCTCGGAATCAAAACACACCGTTCTTTACATTAATACATTTTTATCAATTTAAAAAACTATATGTTTTAACTTGAATTTTATTTTCTAAATTAAGGATTTATGTAAAAATAAATTTGTTTATAGAGCGAATAATGATTTTACATTATAAATCTAGAACTTTAAAAAATAAGCATTTTTATCTTGACCCATAACAATGTTATTTTATCAATAAAGATAAAAAAGACGTATTTTATAGGGGAAGAAATATATTGAGCTAAAAAATAGACAATTTATATCCATAGAAGAAAATGGATTAAAATTAATAGCACAAATTACGACATAATTTTTTTGTCTATGAAACTTGTATATATAACTAAAAAAAGTATATCAAAAATGCTTTTCATTGAAAAAGCCAAACAAATTAGTCAATACCAATATTTTACTATTATATTTCTATACAATTTTTTTGAATAATCTTGATCATCATTTGATTATGCTAAATTATTTATGATTATCCTTGATGCATGGATAATTATATTTTAGTATAAGCGGACGACTAAAAGACCATTCTAAAATTAATTAAAATTGTGTCTATATCAGTCTTTCTGCCGTCCCGTCCCAACTGACCAACTTGTATCCATCTAGATCAGCGATTCTCAACCTTTTTTGCTTGCGACCCCATTTTCAAATAATATTTATTTTACAACCCTTTTTCTTTCATATTATTATTTATATACATATATATATATAATAAATAATAAACTAAAAAGGAACTTCAAGTTAAATGTTGAGTTTTAACAAATCGTAATCAAAAAATAAATATATATATATGAATATAAAAAAAATATAAAAGTAAATTCAGCTATTTTGAACATGCATTTTTTGCACAGAATTACGGACCGGGGCTCAATATGCTGGCCACATTTTTGCTTCAATGTTTTCGTCCGGTTTCGATATTTGTTTATAATGGTTTCACACAATTAGGTAGTTGCAAATGGTAAAAAAAAATCGTTATGAGCAAGTATTGGGTATTATTTTTTAGCTATTAGCCAAAAGATACTCCATCCGTTGTTTGCAAAAAACATCAAATGTACTAAATGGAATCCAGTCATAAAAAAATGTGCAACATGATTATTTTTTATAAGACCAAATTAGAGATGTTTGCAACCCCAAATTGGGTCACTCTCTTTTAAACAAAAACCCAACGCGAAAAAGAAGAGAAAACCAATTACTGATGAGTTTTTGTACATATTCCGGATTTATACTTCAAATTACCCAAAGTTATCATAAATATACGATTTTTATTATCCCAGATTATCCGTTCTGATTTAAATGAGAAGAAACAAGAAAAAAATAAAAACTGATTATGTGTGAAAGACATAATTCTTAGCGACAATCCACGAATATTGTTGTTTTCCGTTGAACCTAGGATAATCCATGATTACCTAAAATTATTTGATATTATTTATGCGAATTTAAATCTAATCGGAGGATGGCAGTATTTTAGCTCTATTTGTGTTATTACTTTTTCTAACTATCCTATTTTCTGTTAATTTTTTTTGCAAAAAATATTATTTTATTTTCTGTGATTAATAGGGATATATTGTACTCGATTATCTATGAATAATTTCTAATTATCCTAAATTATCTCTGACTATCCCAGGTAATATTATTACAACAAAATGGCAAGGATTGAAAATTTAATTGTTAATATCTCCATTATTTTTTTTAAACTGTTTTATATTTGAAAAAATGACTATTAAAATGGGAACAATAACCGCCCGGTATTTTCTGGTAATAGTTTCAATAGGTTTATCCGAAAACCTCGCATTTTAAATTCTCTATATTAGTTTCGCGTGCCTGTGATTCCGCTTGCGCGGACTCTAATGCTGCATAATTAACCGACTTCATTTCATCCAATCGAGCCGACTTGTTGCTGATTAAAATACATTTTATTAAATTTTCTCCTACTTCTCATTCGGGGTGACAAAATATGGTCAAAACGATTAATTGGGCAAAGGTGTAAAAATTTAAAAGATTAAGTATTTTTTGTAAAAAAAGCATCTGCTTCTTTAAATTTAACCTTTTGCTGCCCAAAAAAGTTTGGGGTGGTCAAAGTTAGTTATATATACCATGAAAAAGGAGTAGAGAATTTATATGAAAAGATTTGTTTAATGTTGATTATTTACTTATTATCAACGACATGTTATCCTCGTCCTATTTTTCTCCTCCTTTACAAATAGAACTAGTTTTTTTTTTAATTTTAAATGCAAATACTCCTGATTGCTTGGCAAACATTTTTCAATAATACCATGAGGGTATCACGATAAAAACATTTATCAAATTATAGTGTGTAAAACGTTTAAAAGTACATAATAAATTCATTTCTTTTTCAATGAAATGTACTTTAGTCATTGTGATATTTATCGTTGAGCAAATGTTTCGATATATTTGTTTTCTTATTGTCGTGAGACGTTATGTCTTAGTACGTTATTGTCTTATCACATACAGGAGATGTAGATTGCAGAAACCGAATTTTGAAAGAGAAACAGTTGTCAAAGAACAATGGCGTATGTTTCAACTAACACACCCACTGTTTTGTTCTCTTTGTCTCACTTTCTCTCTGTTGTTGTTTGAAAAGACACTACAAAATCGAATATTCAAATAATATATTCGAGTTTCGTCCCTAATAACATGATATTTCTGTTTGTTTTGAAGAATATTATATTATATAATATAATTTATATAAAATATTGTTTTAATTTTCCACGCGTTGCACATTTATGATCTTGCATTGTGTGCAGCGTTAATTTGTACTTGAGAGAGAGTCGTTAAATTTGGTTTATGCATGTGTTGTGTGTATGGGTAATGTGAACATACTCGTATATATATTTGAAGGCGGAAGAATTTATTTAGACACACAATATCATGTGCAAAAGGGGTAATTACGTATGTGTTTTAAGGGTGCGCGGGTCGAATGCGAGTAACATGATATCTAAATCAAAATCGCATGTAATACCCATACATTGCATATTAAGTTGCGCATTGCTGTGTATTTTGTAAGAATATTCTCTCATGTGTGCAGAATGATTGAATTAGTTAGAAAGAGCTATGAGTACCACTGCGCCGTACAGTAGTTTTAGTGGTATGGTAAAAAAACATTATCTCTAAAAGTTCAGGTCCAAATCTTTTTTTTTTACTTTTAAGGTTTTTTCTTTTTAATTTCTTTTTTTATGGTATAACTTATCTTTTATTTTTTTCATAATTATCATTATAATAGAGAAATTTTCAAATTCATACTTAAGTTATATGAGGTTTATTCCGCCCAATAACCACTGTACGCAGCCGCACAGAGGAACGAAAATCTTTTATTAAATAAGTATTTCTTTTAAACCTGGATAAAAAAACACATTTTTTATATTAAATTAAATTAGATACTAAAATAGTTATTTATATTTGAAAATATATACAAAAATCGTGTTTTTAGTCAAAATAAGTAAAATGGTCAAAATAAATTTTGCATTTTTGATTTGTAAAGATACCTTTTCAAAATATTCGTACATAGCTGGCATAAAATTAGGCATTTAACAATTTATCCAGTTTCTAGTAATTATAAACTATAAAAGCTATACCGTAAAATTTTATATAATCCAGTTAAAGGCAATTTTGTAGAACAACATATGAGTAAAATACTTAAAATATTTTAATTATTTACCCATATAATTTTGAGCAAAAAAAACGTAACATAGATCTAAAAGCATACAAATAATGTGGTCTTTATTACATGGATAAGTAAAAACTTCATGAATATGATAAATCATAATTTTGCCAACACGTACATTTATTTTTTAATGAATAAAAATAAACTTATTTTTATATTATTTTTAATTATTATTTTTATTATTATTATTATTATTTTTTATTTTTAAACATACATTTGTTTGGTTTTTATCACGTACAATTCCTTAAATTTTTAGTATTGTTTTTTTGGGAATTATATATTAAAAAATCAATTTTCTTCCTGCTGTGCGACGCCACTGCTCAGTACGAACGGATAAAACACAAAGCTCTACGCGCGGCAGGCGTAAGTTCATAGAAATTTATGTTCGGCACTTAAAACGGATTATGTTTCGCAGTCGAAGTGATTTTCATCGCGGCAAATTAAAATTAAATGAATGTTTATGATTATCGCTTGGCGGGGGCTGTTTTGTATATTGTGTTGACTTTTAGTGGGTTCGTGTTTCTCTAGAAACATTGCTCACGAATTAGTGCACCGCAATTAAATAAAGTATATACTACTATATATACATTACATTTGTAGGTTTCCACTTCCAGTCCACAAATCATCTCGCCTGTATTCAAAATGTTTATGTATACAAAAACATATAAAATCTGTGTATGTGTGTGTGTGACAAAAGCTTTTGCTCCAAAAACCATTTCACTGCGCCCACCACCCGCTCCACACCCTCTCTGCCTCTCTGCGTTATCGTATCGCATCTCGTCTCGCCGGGTCTCGTTATGACTTCTTGAATTGCGCTTTAGTACACAAAAGTGGATGCGATATATAGTAAGATATATTATATATATATATATATATACTCACAGAAAACAGTAGCAGCGCACTATGGGTAATACTGTTTTTGTTTTGGCGAAAACTTAAAACCTTTTTTTAACTTTTTTAACACATTTTTTTTCAAATCATATTTTTTATTTAATAATGCTATAATTTCTTTCTTTTGGACTAAATTTATGATGAATATTTGGGTATCAAATAGTGCATAAAGTACAGCATAGAATGCAATTAGCGATAATAAAATTGATAAATTGATATCTTGCATTTCAACAATAATAAATACATTTATTTTTGTTATTTTCACTTGAAGAATTTTTGCTAAATGAATACTAAGCCTAAACGCCATTTATATCCACTGTGCAGCGACACAAACAATTTCGTTCTCGAGCGTTGTTATTCGATACATAACCTCATAAAAAGAAACTTGACGAAGGATATCATCGTGCCGCCGCCCGCCTGTGGGCGAAGGAAATGCTCGCAGGAAATCGTCTAACAAAATAACAATATGGTGAAAATGAATAGATATGATTATATATCATGTTGCGGGGTGGATATGTAAAAAACACACACACACACAATCACACAGCTTTAACGTGAACCGGATGACCTCGAATTAGATTATAATACATTCAAACTGAGTGTGACAATCCTTTTGCTATATATTGAGTCTTATGTGCAAATTTGGACGGTTTTAGAGATGATTTTGATAAAAAATCTAAAGTTGCCTGAATAGAGGGTACAATTCTCAGTCAGTTTCCATAATTTAGGAATAAAAGGTAAAAATAAACTTTTAAATTGTGAGTTTGTGGAGATAATCTACAGATATGCTTAAAATTTATCGCAGTGCCCCTAAAAAGAGAAAAATGTTTAATATAAAGCTTCAAAAATGACTAAACAAAAGTAAAAGGGCGGACGAGCTTACTACGATTTTCCATATACAAATCTATAGAAGCTGATCTTGACATACTAGTTTGAACATACGAGTAAACGCTTTACTCTTAAAAAATGGTATATATAGATATATATATATATATATATATAAACTGAAGTTGACCTCATTTCAAAGACTGCAACGCCACCTGTGATGAAACAGACATCGCCATCCTATGACATCCTATTTGCTTTCGACAAGAAACTTTTGCTGTAGTAAGCATATTTCTCGATATATTTAGATGTATCAGGTTAAAATTCTCACCCTGTATCAAAACCGTAACCAAGAAAGGGGGGCTTGGGGTGGTTCTGATCCTCCCCCCGAGAAGATCTTCTACATATGTTTGA
>JAAAKO020007259.1:0-19192 GCA_010015015.2 Bolitophila cinerea | reverse complement strand
AGCAAATAGAGCTTGAAAACTTCAAAAGCTTGATAAATAAGAGCTTAGAATGTTAGGCTATTTGTCCATAGATGGCGGATACATACAAACTTTGAAAGCCCGATTTTCGGACATTTGATAAAAAATGGCATCATTTTTTTCGTTTTTCCCTTACCCCTCCTCTCTATATAAAACCCCCCTCACCCTTATCTCTATTAAAACTGTACTTCTGCCCCGATGATGTTGATGAAGAAAATTTAAAATTCTGCCCCCAAAACCTCATCGGGGCAGAAGTACAGTTTTATATAGAAAGAAGGGGAGGGGAAAACCAAAAATCATAATATTATGTCTAGGTAATGAACTTTTTTAGGGGTGGAAGGGTTTAAAGTTTGACTAAAATTTTAGAAAAATGCCATTTAAGGGAGAGGACAGGCGAGGACATTTTAGGGTATCAATCGATAGGTATAATTTTAATACATATCATTTAAAATAAAGTTGAAGAAATTAGAGTACCCTTAAGAGAGAGGGGCAAAAAGGTACTTTTTTGTTTTTGTGTGTATAGGGGGATAAGTAAAAGGGGTAAAAAAATATGAAGGTTAATTTTAGCAAAGAGTTTGCGCAAACAGCCATACTATTTTGGGGCCGGTAGAAAATATATTAAGGGCGAAGTTGCACATTAAACTTAAATAAACTTATAAAATATATTTTCCCTAATCCAATTTCGAACAAATTTATGTTTTTCACCTTTTCCACATCACCCGTGTGGGGTAAGTGAATAGACGCGTCTTTTTCCAGCCCAAAAACAGTATGGCTGTTTGCGCCAACTCTTTACCTTTAAAAATTGACATTCATATTTTTTTTTACCTCCCTTACTTCTCACAAAAAAAAAAATTAAATACCTTTTCTTCTATCTCCCTTAAGGGTACTCCAATTTCATTCATATTTATTTTAAATGATAGGTATTAAAATTACCTATCGATAAATACCCTAAAACCCCCTCTATATAAATAAAATTTAGTGATTTAGGTTCTGTTGGTGGGTCTGTTTAACCAAAGCTCAAAGTCTAAACTGTAGAAAGACCTCAAATTGTATAAAATATGATTTTTTTTAAATATTATTTTTTAAATATTATTTTAAATATTATTTTCAAATATCTCCTTTTAAATATCCCCTTCCCCCTTCCCCCTTTTTTAATTATAGATTTTTAACTTTGAATAACGGAACGCTCCGAAATATTTTTTTCCTAATTTTTGACAAATCTTTCAACCCCTTCCACCCCTAATGAGTGTTGTTTTTTGGTGTTAGGGGTTCCTCTTTTAAAAAAATTTAAAAAGGAATTCAAGCAAAGAGGCATTAATAACACAAAAAAATATCATATTTTCCAGCTGGGTTTCTGATCTGCATTATCGACTTTTTTCAAATTTAAATTACGCAATTTGACACTCTGTCGCATTTCTCCCGCTGTCAGTTCTAATTTGATTCATACTTCACACCAAAACATAAACCACAAAAACAGTCATCGCGCATTTTTTATCATATTATAATAAACATACATAATATATAAGCCCAAATAAAGAACTGCACAGACTACATATGGTTTTTTAAATTGGCCACTGGAATCCCCTCGCAAATGAACTCATTGTCTTGTGCCTTTAGACTCAAGTGGTGTATAATAAATGACAATCATTCGTAGACATTTGTCAACGGGTTAAGACGCACTGCCACACGTCCAGTAAAAAAGTATATACTTATGATTTCGTTGGGGCCTTCTTCTATCATCGAGCAGTCGTCGCAGTCGCACAAACTATGAAAACACTGGAGGCCAAAATCGTTGTTCTTGGATCACAAGGTAAACATGGTCCCTATATAAGTTGTGTAATATAGACAGGTATACGGACAGATAACATATAACGGTAATTTGATTAGCTGCTAGAGATATTTACGTATTAGAATATGTGTCTCAAGATAAGATTACGATTTACAATATGTATATTATTATATATTATTTAAAGTAAAACTTTATACTATGTTTTAGGTGTGGGCAAAACCAGTATGATCGAGAGATACATATCAAAATTACACTCCAAAGAGATTGCCCCAACAATTGGAGCATCATTTTTTATATGCAAAATCAATATAGATTTAGACATTCAAGTTAAAATGCAGGTAGAAATTCAGTTCCTCATCTGTGGCTGAATATATATTTTCGATCGTTTTTAATTTATTTTAAATTCGAATTTTGATCAGTTATGGGACACTGCTGGCCAAGAGCGTTTCCGAGCCATGGCACCAATGTACTACCGGAACGCAAATGCTGCCCTTCTCATTTTTGACCTGACCAATTACACATCATTCTCTGACGTCAAGCAATGGGTGCAGGAGTTGCAAAAGTAATTTTACAAACAACGATGACACATTTTTTGAAAATCCCCCTAAATATTTTTTTTTTTTGCGTACGTCCAGAAATGTCGCAGAACCTATGATACTCACGTTGGTGGGCAACAAGAACGACTTGGAATCTAGTCGAGCAGTGTCACGCGAAGAAGCCTTTCTATTTTCCACATCGATTGGTGGCCGTTATCTAGAGACATCCACCGTAAATGATCTCGGAATCGATCAGGTTTTCATGACCACAGCCCTGGGTCTTGTGCGGCTGTCCGATAACATCTCGTGCAGTACAATGCGTCGTTACGAGTCCACCGATTCCATATCAACAACATTTAGTAATTCGCAAAGTAAGAATATATTTTAGAACACTATATTTTAAATGATATTCAAAATGAATCCTCTTGATATTCTAGATAATGTAAACGAGAGTTCGCACGCTGTTCAACTGGGCATAACCGTTGACGGTAGTGTGGAAGCGAATGCCACCGGTCACCTCGAGATGCCTTCGTGGAGTATCGATCACATTGCTCATGGTAACGAGCAGGTGCCGGGTTGGTGTTGTTACTAATAATCTTCGAGGGACATTAATAGAATGGGAATGGCGTTGCGCATAGCAACAAACACACCATTCTTAACTGGGACTTTGAATACGAAAACGTGTCAATTGATTTTTTGATGTACTTGCCGTTAAATTTAAGTGTTTTATTTTCTGTTATTTTTTTCTTTGTATTCTTAATTACTGACAGATATTAAATAATAAGCCAAATTTGTGTAAATAAATACTTCTATAGCAATAAATACTGTAATTATTTTAGCTCGTACCTTTTTTTTTCAATCTTATACAGGAATACAAATATACACCGTTAAAGAGAGAGAAAGAGATAGATGGCGATGCAACTTTAATTTAATTACTCAACCGATTTATTGATATTGATGATGTCTTCGTTGGAAAATTATCAGGATTTAAATTTATGTTTGATACAATTTTAACTTTCCAAAAGAGTGTAACGGAGATAGTATGAGAGAGAGGGTGTTTGAGAGAGTATTTGAGAAAGTGAGTGTTATTTTTAACATCTGTTTATTTAAAATCAAATTAATTATTCAATTTATGATCTTTGAAGATAAAATAAAAATGATAAATTTATCGGCCCTAAATTTATCTTTTCTATTTTCTTAAGGCCTGATTAAGTTTTAGATAATCACTGAATGTGCTTTAATAGATCGATTAGTTGATCGGACGAAGATAATCACCTGAATAAAATTTATATTTCTTCACCTTTGATTAGATATTTAATCAGAGCTAAAATAGCAAATTAGTGATTAAGAAGCTAATCATCGTTTTTGTTAAATAGCGTAAATGTATAATAATATGATTTAAATGATCGTACAATCTTTATTGAGCCAATGGCACCCTGGAATCGGCCAATATATCATAAAAATTGCCTCATTTTTATGTTTTACGGCATATTTTGGAAGTTATAGGTTATGTCGCTGTCGTGCAACTGCCTCGGACACTTTTCCTTATAAGCGGCAAACGGATTCTATATAGATACGCGCCAACAAAATCTCTCTCTTAAATTCGCCTTTTATAAAAAAAATCTATTTGTGAAAGTATTGATCGTCCTATTTGTACATAAAATTCGCTCTATTTTTTTTCAAATACCTTCCCAAAATCTAATTTTCGATTCCTTTTATAATAACTATTTAGTTCTGACGTCAAAATCTATATAATCAGAAGTGATAAAAAATACTAATGCTGAATAATCGCCTGATTAAGAACTTATAATCAGTCAAAAATGACCAATTGGCTGATCAAGTGATTAAAGTTAATCAAAAATGTGTCAATCAGCGAAACTAGGTTTAAAAAGTCTGATCGGAACTCAAGAAATATAATTTATATGTTAATCGAATGATTTAAACACAGACTAAGTTTAAGCAGGACTGCAGAAATTGGCTCGCTTAATGGATTTAACTTTCAATTATATATTTTTTTATTTACTTTAATTTATTTATTAATTTATCACTTTTAACCTAAAAATATATATAATTCATCTTTATCAAAATTCCTTAAAAATGCCTTCCATTTATTTGGAGAAGGCAACTTAGAATATATAAAGTACTCACCACCGAAAACTCCAGGTAGCTCCAAACCGGCAAACTCTCGGCTTTCCGTCATGATATCAGACGTCGCATCACTCAACACCAACACGAGAACCGATATGAACCCTCTGCGAAACGACATCAACCAATTTATCTACACCAGATTCCAAGATTGCAATAAAAACTCGGACTATGATTGAAAATTGAATAAAACACCTTTTACACTGATCACACTTTTAAAAAAAACTCACTTTTCTTTTCTAATACTAAGGTTTTCTATATGCAAACAGTTTTCTTCCCTTTTCCTTTACCGTCCGTAAAGTCCGAGGTAAAGTCACATACAAAATACTTTAAAACACCTGTTAAAAAGATTATACATCTCGATCTAAACTCAAAAATCGGTTTTAATATATTTTTATTGTAATTAAAATTTAAATGTCTTTTAAAAAATATATATATGTAAAATTAATATAAACTTGAAAATGAGTGTTTTTTTTTAAAATGGAACCATTTTTATAAATTAAATTGAAGTTTTTTTTATCAAAAGATTTAAATTTTATATCTAGTTGCACATTTTGGTTTTTTATTGTTTACAATTTACATTTTAATCAGCATTTTAAAAAATGTATCACGTTTTTATGTTTTAATCCGAAAACTTTATAATGTATCAGCTTTTTACGAGGCTTTTTACTGCTTTTTATTATTGTTTGGACAATTAATATGTTTGTTTACAGCTTGATTTTTTATTTACATTTTAGGCAATTCAATTAAAATCTAACAATTATTAAGTAGGGTTAACCCCGAAAAAATACCCCTTTTTTAATATGGATCCTAAATGCTCACTAGAGGCGCTGTTTACGTGAAGGGGTTTAAAATACACAAAAAATAGGTTAAATAATATTTTTGTCATTAAATTGTCCAAATTTGTAAATTTTACATTTCTTGAAGGAGCTATAAAAAACAAGCAAAAAAACAAGTTAAAACAAGCAAAAAACAAGCAAAAAACAAGCTAAAACCAAGCAAAAAAACAAGCAAAAAAACAAGCAAAAAACAAGCAAAAAACAAGCTAAAAAACAAGCTAAAATAAGCATAAAACAATCAAAGAACAAGCAAAAAACAAGCAAAAAACAAGTAATAAACAAGCAAAATACAAGCAAAAAAACAGGATAAAACAAGCAAAAAAAAAACAAAAAAAAATAAGCAAAAAACAAGTAATAAACAAACAAGAACAAAAACAACCAAAAAACAAACTAAAAAACAAGCTAAAATAAGCATAAAACAATCAAAGAACAAGCAAAAAACAAGCAAAAACAAGCAAAAAACAAGTAATAAACAAGCAAAGAACAAGCAAAAAAACAAGCTAAAACAAGCAAAAAAAACTAACAAAAAACAAGCAAAAACAAGCAAAAAACAAGTAATAAACAAGCAAAGAACAAGAACAAGCAAAAAAAAACTAAGACAAGCAAAAAAACAAACAAACAGGCAAAAACAAGCAAAAAAGCAATAATGATTATATTAATTATTAATTTGAATCAAAAAAAATATTTATTCATTTTATTTTGCACACATTTACATTTCTATTCAATTTCTATCACATTTAAAAAAAAATTTATGCAGTCAGTAGGTTTTTATTGCATTTACAGTTTATCTTTCAATTTATCTAGAAGTTTTTATTCAAATAATTAAATTTAATAAAAAAAAAAGCAAAAAACTGCTCTAGAAAAGAGCGTTGGATACTTCCACTATTTAAACAAAAGATGTCGCTACAAACGGTTAGGATATTTTAAATTATGCTGTTTCTTACGCCCGTACCAGTATATTCTTATAAAACGAGGTTATATTTATAGATTGGCGCAAAAAGTATGATTCGTTTCGATTTTACCCTGTAGACGAGTCTGTAGATTCGAATCGAGTCGATTTTTGTTGACGACAATATTTGTTTACACAAATGTCACAACAAACCCTTAATATTTATTATTGTCTTTTGCTTGTGTTTGTTATTTACGAGCTTGTTTAATTTATAGTTGCTCTATTTTAATTGTTTTCTGCAGTAATTATCAATTTCGCAATTATTATTAGTATGGCTACGTCAAAGAGACCATTCAAACTAAAAAATAAACCAAACGGGTAAATTAAAATAATATATAGATTCTACTTCTCGGAGTATGGAATTCAAAAAACTATATTTTTAATAATTTAAATTATTATTGTTTCAGTTTGATTTTAAAATTTCATAATACCGTACAAACAGAACGGGACGAGATAAAAAGAGTTCGATTCTCGAATGTGTGTTTCAATAAAACCAACACCTGCATTGGTGCCGTTGATTGCAGGTAAAATATGAAAAATAGTTGATAGAACTATAATGAATGCCCTTATACATTTCTAGAGGAAACGTCTACGTGTTCGATCTGATACAATCTAATTTTCTGGTATTTGAGGACAATATAATTCTCTGCACTTGCATTGCATTTGCATCGAGCCAAGAGGACGCAATCCTAGTGGCTGGCACAAAAACCGGTGAATTGCGAGTTTACGATATTAATAGTGAGTATGAAATATAATAAATATTGATTTAAACACACTCAAAAATGTCCTCTCTACAGGCGAAGTAAAACTAGTCCATAAATCTCAACCATTTGCAACTAGAATAAATGCAATTCTCATTCCACACGCCAAAAGCGAAGTATGCCTAGTGCATACGGAGCACAGCGCAGTGGTTTTAAACACAGTAACATTCGCTGAAGAGCAAAGGCTAGAATATGCCAGCACAATCCTTCAAATGGGATTTGTGCCAAACACGAGCGACCAGCTGTTCGTCTGTTTTAGCAATGATTCCATCAAGATTTGGGAAAATTACAAATCATCGAAGATTGTAAAGAAATTACAGCCTCTCATAGAGCTCGACGCTTTTCTGAAGGATAGTGTCAAGACTAAGTCAACCGCAAGCCACCCGCCGCCAATCACTGTCACGGACGTCTATTTCTCATTTGATGGAACTTCTTTGCTAGTTTCGCTCAGCACTGCGAACCTGATGCTTTACTGCTGCAGCAGCTGGAATATCAATCGAGTGGTTCAAATGCCTGGAGACGTACCTGTACGGTCTATCTTCTTGCCGCAACTTCGTCCGTCCGAATTGCGTTTTTGGACTGGTACGCTTACGTCAAGTGGAGACGTTGTGCTGCTGGAATGGCATGAGGATTCGGTTAGGAAAATAGACATTCTGAAAACAAAAGAAGTACGTAGATTGATCGTGTCTTCAAATGAAGGACTAATGGCTACGGTACATCGCACTGGGGAGATTTGTGTGTTCAATTTAAACGTGACCATTGGCCTGGCATCGAAAGATTTACACATCAAATCTGAATCGGAATTCGATTTAAAACACACTCAAAACTGGGATGATCTAAACGAAAAGGTCACTTGCATATAGATTTCATAAATTAAACAATATTATATTAAAAACTACGTTTTAGATTCAGAAGACAATCCCTCGAGAACGCCTAACGGCCATTTTGCAAGAGTACGGAGAGTATCCAGCTAAATACCGACACATTATCTGGAAAACTCTGCTAGAGCTTCCGCAAAACGGAAACGCTTTCACGGAACTCTTGCGAAAGCAGCATCACCCCTGCACGGCAGCCTACGATCAACTCTATCCGCTCAAGGACGTGTCTGCCCGCCGAAACTTGAGGAGACAGATTTCGTGTCTCGCACACTACTGCAAAGTATTTGCACACTGTGATTTTTTGCCAGCCTTCGTATTTCCGTTTATTAAACTCTTCGAACATAACACGTTATTGTGCTTTGAGGCCATTGCTACGGTTTTGTTCAATCATGGCCAATTATGGTTTGAGTTTGCGCCGATGGAGCCCATCAACTACCTTGGCATGGTCGAGAATCTTCTGGCTCACTTTGAACCAGTCCTGCTGAAGTTCTATCGTGACAAAAACATAAAAAGCAGCGTGTACGCTTGGTCTTTGCTTCAGACAGCATTCACCGAAGTGCTGGACGATCAACAATGGTTTACCCTATGGGACAATATCGTCTCGAACCAACCACACTATCTGCTTTTCTGTGTTGTAGCCTACAATTCTCTTCTGAGGTCTTCAATAATGCGACTCGAACAAACCGAAGCCATTCAAAACTTTTTCCAGGATCAAAATAATATCGCTGTTAAAAAGTTAGTGGTCACCGCTTATGAGCTGGCCGCCAAGTGTCCCGATCGATTGCATCCACAAGCGTTTATGCATAAATTCAAACCGCTGTCCTTCGGCACAGCGACGGCAGCGGATCAATATCCGTTGTTCACGAATTTCCCGCAAGTTTTAGTACAGCAAAAGGAACGTGACATGAACGTGCTACAGAATGCAAACAAAGAACTGAACCGGAAATTGTTTGAGCTCGAGAAAAAGGAGAGATTACTGAGTGCGCACGTCGAAGATGAGCTGAGGAAGGGTGAACACGAGAAACGTTTGAAGGAAGTCGAACGTATGTATCAGGAGGCGCTGTTGCAAGAACAGGAACGCATTGAGTATCAACGAAAACATTTGTTGTACAGTCAGAGGTGTTTGCGGGAGCGTGAGAATCGTGCTCTGGACGAGACGCGACAGATTTGTTGGCAAAAGAAACTGGAAGTGCAAGAAAGCGAACTAGACAAATTAATACGAGAGTTTGAGATGCAAAAAATACGCGAAGACACCGATTTAATGTTCGCCGAAGAGAATCTACGGATAAAGGAGATTAAAGGCATGCTAGATAAGTACAATGATGTGCGAACGAAGCAGGAGATTTAATATTAGAGGAATGCGCTGAACAAAACATGGAACATGCCATTTAATGTTAATCCGTTAATAATGTAATTGTTATTGCTATTTGTGCATGATTTTTAAGATTTTTAGGCATTTTCGGCATTTTTTGATTTTATGGATGAACTTTTCAACTTGTATGTATTGCATAAAAAAATAAACAATCTTTCCGACTGCGTCTGCAATAATACCTTCTACGTATCTACGTCAAGGCGATCTCATTTCCGGCAATGATGATTTTATGGCGGCTGAAGATCTCTAAATTCTAAAGTACAGTTTAAGATTTAGTGCCTGGAAAAATTCCAGCCCCTCCCCCCTCAATATCCCCCAACAACGATAATCAACATTTTATGTTTGGGAAATGCGAACTTCTGACGGTTAAGAGATGGGTTCAAAGATTTGTATTAAAATTAGAAAAATGTATATTTCGGATGAGCGTTCCTTTGATACAAGTTGTAAGTGTGTTTTTGGTATCTAATTAAATGTTTTTAAAATATCTTAATTAGAAAATTAGGGGAGCATCTGACAACCATTACAGGAGACATTAAAAAACCTCATATTTTATACAATTTGTTATAGAGGGAAGAGGGGTGGAGGGAATATGATGCCATAATATTTTATAAAAAAGGTCAAACCTATACAGCCTTTTGTTTTTAAGGCCGTGGCTCCCTTTTTTGGGCATGGAAAGCCTATATATTATGTCTAAGTTTTAGACCATTCAAATATATATAACCTTTCGTGATTTTTTAAAACCTTCAATTTACTCCTAAGAGCAATAAACTCCAGAGAAGAAGTTAGAGGTTATGTTTTTCGTAATGAACATCTTTATGAACTAAGAGCAATAATACTCTAGAGAAGAAAGTTAGTTTATATTGTTTTTGTAATGAACATCTTTATGAAAATAGGCAGTCGACATTGACGTGCCGAGTTTTAAAACCAATTTTGAGATATTGTTTAATAGCGATTTTAATAGTTTGAAGACGATAAAATCGCAGATATTCGTTAAAATGTATTAGGTAGACACTATTTTATATTTTATAGTGTTTTTTTTTACTACTTTACAAGCTTTTCATGGTAAAAGAGTTAAATATAATATTAGAATTTTTAAAATGTGCGCCATTTGTGGACGAGAAAAATAACTAAAATACTGTCTCGAATTAAAGAGATTTTCATTTACAATTCCGTACATATAAAAACTGGGTAATTTCGTGTCTATATATTAAAAGATATGGCCTAATTTCATAAAAATGTACATTACAAAAACATAACCTAACTTCTTCTCTAGAGTATTATTGCTCTTAGTTAAATACACCGGCAAATGCTGTAGCGAATATTAGGAATTCAAAATTTAATAATGTATATTTACAAAATTTTGTATATTTTGTATATTTTTTACGGAGCATAAATTCAGAAATTACATACTTTTAGATAAAATACGCCAGTTTGAAAAAGAACAGCATTGTCAGCGCCACCTGTTAGATGTATTGCTCAACTAGCATATATATTCTGCTGGCGCACGATGTTTCAGTCGATATTGCAGTTACTAAATCAAGTACATTATAACTTTTTTAGAAAATAAAAATTACTGCGGGCATACTGGCATACACCCTTTGGTCAGACTGGCAAAAAATGACTTCAAATCAACAAATTCCACGAATTTTGAATGGTTGGAAAACTGTAGCCGCAAAGTTAAAAATTATCATTTATATTCTTAGTGCTGCCGCCTATGTCCAACCCGCGAACTTTGTACCATTCCATTGTAAACATGGACATTCTGCGTGTGCTCCAAACTGTCACTGTCACACAGAAGAATAATATGAAGAACAGACACATAAATAAATAAAAATTCATTGTTATGTTATCATTATGAATTCAATTTTTTTTAATCGCTAATATTTACCATCTTCGATTGAGTAAACGGCGGCGGTCGCTAAACGAACACACGTAATCAGTGTTTGATATGACGTTCCGATTAACTGACGTGTTATAATTATCCGGTAAAGGTGCTCCACACTGCAAAAATGATGCGCATCAGGCGTAAATTTGCACTTATCATCTGTGCCGGCATATTAAGTGTATTTCTGCTTCTGTATATTGTTATTAATTTCTCGACGCCGGAAACTCAGGTAAAATCTGTAAATCAATACTTTTTCATGGAAATATATGTGCTAACTCATGCTTTTTCAGGACAACTTCAAGTTTTTCGAGAATAAAATAAAGCAACTCGAGAAGGGCCTGCACAAGCATAACGCCGAAGTTGGAGAAATCAAGAAGCAAATAAATACGATCCAAAGTCAAAGTACAAACAATAAAGCGTTGCACAACAACAACAATGACAACTCGCTGAAGCTGAACAATAACGAAATGCTAAAGGATTCCGTGATTAATGTGGACATGACGTTCCGTGGCGAGAACCAGAAGCAATGTTCACTGCGCATGGACATAATCCCAAAACCAGACATTCAGATGCTCGACATCTACAAGAGTCTTCCGTTTGACAATCCAGACGGTGGTGTCTGGAAGCAGGGTTGGCGCATCGAGTACGATTCACACGAATGGAATCGACACCATAAGCTAAAGGTTTTTGTGGTGCCACACTCGCACAATGACCCGGGCTGGCTGAAAACCTACGATGAGTACTATGAGCAAACGACCAAAGGAATTCTTACGAATATGCTTAGCTATCTGACCGAGAATACGGGCATGACATTCATTTGGGCAGAGATTTCGTATTTTTCTCGATGGTACGATCAATTGCCGGTTGCACAGAAGAAAGGTGTTAAAAAGTAAGAGACTTCTTAGATTATTAAATTTATTATTCATTAATAATTATTTGTTTGTAGTCTTTTGAAGAGAGGTCAACTGGAATTCGTCACCGGAGGCTGGGTCATGCCGGACGAGGCAAACTCTCACTGGCTTTGCATTCTACAGCAATTAACCGAAGGTCAGACATGGCTAAAGACACAGTTAAACGTAACGCCCACATCATCGTGGTCCATAGATCCGTTTGGCCAGAGTGCCACTATGCCGTTGCTTTTGAAAGAGTCTGGTTTTCAGAATTTGCTGATTCAGCGTACGCACTACGCAGTCAAGAAACGTTTGGCCCAGAAGAAAGAGCTAGAGTTTAATTGGCAACAGCTTTGGGGTTAGTATTGGAAATCGATTTAAAATTAATATATTTTTAATTTGTAATAATTATTTTCAAGATTCAACCGGTGAAAGTGCATTGTTCACGCACATGATGCCGTTTTACTCGTATGACGTTCCACACACGTGCGGCCCAGACCCCAAGGTTTGCTGTCAGTTTGATTTCAAGCGTCTGCCAGGCTATGGACTAACGTGTCCGTGGGCTATACCACCGCAACCAATCGAAGATCATAATGTGGCCAAAAAGTATGTTATCTTCAATTAAACTTTAGATATATTTAATTTGTTATCCAAACACATAGAGCACAGCTAATTGTGGACCAGTGGCGCAAAAAGTCGAGCCTGTATAAAACACGTTCGGTGCTTATTCCGTTGGGCGATGACTTTCGATACAGCCAAAGCACCGAATGGGAAGCACAACGAACGAACTTTGAGCGTTTATTTGACTACATCAACAATGAGCCCTCGTTGAATGTGGAAGCAAAGTTCGGAACGTTACAAGAGTACTTTGATTCGGTGCACGCTGAGAAAGATCTGTCTGCCTTTCCGTCATTGAGCGGAGACTTTTTCACGTACGCCGATCGGGACGATCACTACTGGAGCGGTTATTATACGTCGAGACCGTTTCACAAGCGTTTAGATCGTGTGCTGATGACGTACTTGAGGTTAGACAATTTATTATTATATATTTGGCTAGGAAGCTCAGAAATGTATTGTTTAATTTAGATCAGCAGAAATGTTGCATGCCTGGGAACATTGGGAGACCGGCACAGGATTTGAAGAAATGCTTACGCAAGCACGTCGTGCCTTGTCTCTGTTTCAACATCACGACGGAATCACGGGCACGGCCAGAGATCATGTGGTCAAAGACTATGCAAATCAGATGACCGAAGCTCTGGCTTTGTGTAAATTTGTTATGCAACAGGCAGCCTATCGTTATCTAACAAAATCAACGGTATTTATTAGATTGAATTGTATTGACTAAATTCTAAGTTTTCAAGGTAATTTCTCTTGCAGATCTACCAACCAGATTTCAAGCACATTTACTTTCAATTTGACGATTCCCGTGCACCTGGACACGAGGAAAACAGACCGACGATAATTCTTGGTCCAGAGATTCCAACAAAGTACGTGGTACTGCACAATTCTTTACCCAATCAACGGGAAGAGATCGTTGAGTTCTACGTGTCGAAGCCATTCGTAATGGTAACGGATCTTAGTGAAAATATCATAGCGTCTCAAGTGTCACCCGTTTGGTCGTGGCATAAGGGCGTTTCGAGTACGCTAGCACCGCAGGCATCCACCACCAAGTACAAACTCGTGTTTCGCGCAAAGGTTCCACCGCTCGGTTTAGCCACGTACATTGTACACGCTACATTGTCGGCTGAAGACAGCAAGTAAGATTTAAATTTGAAATATTAATTATAAGAATATATATTTTAAATAATTAAATCTCCTTTTCTAGAGGAACAACATTTGCCAAGATTACAATACAATCGAAAAATCCCACAAAGATTGAACTGCCCGACTACCCGTATGAAATTGAGTATACCCAGCCGCGCGATGTAACGCTACGCATGACCGAAGGACCAAGTGTGTCCTTCAATCGTTTGGGTCTGTTAAAATCTATGACAGTCGATGCAAACTCAGACAATGTTCCGATTCACTTGGAGTTCTTGCGATATGGAGCAAGAAAGAGCAAAGAGCAAAGCGGTGCCTATTTGTTCTTACCCGATGGACCAGCGGTGACATTAGGAATTGGTAGTACCTCTGTGCTCGTCGTGCAGGGAGAGCTGGAGTCTAGTATCACGTCTGGATTACCGTTTGCCATACACGAGAACATTTTACGCGGTGGGGCATTGGAGATACGGAACATGGTGGACATTGGAGATATGGGTAACACCGAAATTGTTATGCGTCTCTCGACCGGTATTAAGAGTGAAGATATATTCTATACTGATTTGAATGGAATGCAGGTAGGACACATTTGTAATCCTACTATTATCAAATTTATCTTAAAATATCTAATTCCAGCTGATTAAGCGACAACGTTTTAACAAACTACCGTTACAAGCAAACTACTACCCGATACCAACACAACTGTTCATTCAGGATGATACAATGCGATTGACACTGTTGACAGGTCAATCACTAGGAGGAACTTCCTTAAAATCTGGTGAGGTAAAGTATATCTATTAGTTTTATTTATCATTTCGCGCATCGTCTGAGAGAAAATAAAAAATCAAAATTCGTAGATAGAAATAATGCAAGATCGTCGACTCACCCAAGACGATAACCGTGGTCTGGGACAAGGTGTTGTAGACAATCAACCGGTACTAAACATATTCCGGCTACTGCTCGAGAACACCGAATCGTGTACACGTACCCAAAGTCAACACCCATCGGGATTCTTGACCGCCAGAGCACACACGGAACTGCAGACGCTATTGCATCCCATGGAAAAGATGGTGTGGCACACAAACACATGGATTGGAGTGTTGTCGAGTTTCGGCGATAACCGGGAACCTTTTGAGACTGGCATGAATGTGGCTGCCATTCGAGAGTTGCAACACGTTCGGTCGTTGGGTAGCAATGGCGGCGGGAGCAAGGATCGGTCTACTGTCGGTTTGGTCGTGCACAGGAGCTACCTGGAAGAGTGCGGCGGCGATGCACATCGTTCGGGAACGGTATTGTTGACAGGAAGTCGAAATGGAGTTCAAATTTCACGGATTTTATTTGTTAAATTTCAGATGGACATTCGGCGATTACTTAATGTAGAGGACAAACGTCAAATACACACGGCTCCGTTGACATTGTTGAAGCGACAGACTATCGTGACATCGGATGAGATTACCGTGTGTCATATGGATGTGAAGGGTTTTATTATTGACAGATAACGTAATTATTCGCTGTAACACACATTTTGTATTATATACTTTTATTGAGTCAAATGTATTTATTAGTACATTAAATATAATTTGAGTAAGATACAAAAATAGGTTATTTTTATATAAGATTAGATTAAAAAACGGACCATTTACTTATAGATTGTGTTAGGATCGATTCTGAGCATCTTCGAATCCATAAGTCACAGTAACAATATTTAACTTCAATGTGTTTGGCGATGCATTAATTCGAGAAGTGTAGTTTAAGAAAGTGAAGGTTTTGAGAAATTTTAAATTATGAAATTAGCATGAAGCGTGGTTTTTGAATGGCGTGGTTCGGTTTATAAAACGATAAAAATTTCGATTTTACTTGTTGGTTTCGAGAAGCGTGGTTTTTTAGATTAATTGTAGTACGCACTCTAAAATAAAATTACACATTTTAAATGATTTTAAGAGGTTTTGAGACCATTGCCTGATTAGCTTTCGATTCCATCCTATTTATAAAAATTATTTGAAAAAAGACAAATTCTATACTGTCTTAAAGATTACTATTGCCAAAAAACATTTCGTAAAGAAATATATACTATATTTCTTTTATTCTTATTTATATAAACGCCTGGTGCAGCCGGGGACCTGAAGATGGATTAATCATCAGCTGTTTTAATCACACCAACAAACGATATCATGAATGTGGACATTGATGATTGATGAACCCCCTGATCCAGCAAATATAAATCCTGAAATAACAATTCAAGGATATATTCTGCCAAAACGTCGCAAACGCGGAAATCAAGCACTCACTAAAGGGTCCAAGCGGCCTTTAACTCAGCAATTGTTTTTCTTCACCTACTCCAGATCAATAAAGAGCCAAGAACCAGAAACCTCCTCCAATCGTCATCCGTAAAAAGAACTCCCCCGACATCACTTTGCTGCTGAAAAACTGCAAAACTACAGATATATGATCATCCGTAACACTTCAGTCGGAGTCAAGCTATAGCTAAATAATCACGAAGAATACGACGCTGTATCTAAATGTTGGAACGATGCTGCCTTTGGATACTAGTCCTACTCTGCTCGACATGAACAATTCAACAAATTGATTTTGTTTGGACTTTACGAGATGCCTACAAACGAGCTAGGATAGCATCTGAAAGATTGCAACATTACGCCCACAGAGATAAAATTAATCAAACTGAAACAACAGAGATGGATGAACGAGGTAATTTATATTCCTTAGACTCGCAGACCTTAAACAAGTTAAAGCTGTTGAGAATTTTATTGTTAAATGGGATGTCGCAAAACCCAGTGCCAAAACTGCCAAATGTGGGGACATGGATCTTCACACTGCCATCCAGCTCGTTGCGTTCACTGTGAAGAACACCATAATTCATAAGAATGTAGCGGAGCAACTAAACCAGCGTTTGTCAACGTATGCTGCAACTGCGGGCTCAAGCATCCTGCTGACTCTGTGGATTGTGCTGGTCGTACAAAATATGTTGATATTAGAAACCGCTCGAACCACAAGGCTCTACTGGCTCAACGTCCACAACACCCACAAGGACCAAAATGGACCAATGCACCCCACCCTCCACCACTATTTGCCAGTTCCGCATCTGCAGCTAAATCTGTAAACATAGCTCACAAATCTTCTACACCCACGATCGATTCAGCTAACAACGACCAACATGCCAAAATTCTGGCTATTGTTACAGACATCTTTTAATCAACCAGAAGTTGCAAAACTTGAGCGAAACTAATGCAGACTATTTTTAACCTTAAAGGTACTCCATTGGAATGCTAATATTAGTATCCACTATCAAACAAAAACTCTCCGACCTACACGAGCTCCTTAGGCGAATATAAGTCGATGTTGTTGTGTTGTGGGAAAATTTTCTTAACCCTGATGCAGCACTCTACATACCTGGCTTTAAAACTTAAAGATGCGACAGAAACTCACGCTGATGTAGGGTGTCGATTTCTGTGCGCAAGTTCACATGGAACTGCCTCTTTTTGTAGCTCATGGACTAGAAAATTGTAAATTTGATCCTCGAGACGTCACAGAAAAGCATCTTGCTCTCCTCGGTGTACTGTCCAAAGTACACACGGCACTTTAAGGACGATCTCCGTACTCTTACCTCGAGTCGTGGTGACTTCTTCTTGTTTGCAGACCTCAACGCCCGTCACAGGTCGTGGAACTGTGCTGGTCAAAACACCTCTGGCAAAGCTCTTTTTGAACTCGCTCAAACAGGTAACTTTTTTGTCCAACCACCGCCCGACCCTACATAATATCCGACACACGCTAATCGTGTACCCTATGTACTCGACATTAAAATTTCTCATTCCACACTTCATCTAGAACTCAGCGAACTCAGTTCTGATCATAACCCTGTTCTCGACGAAATAATAGTATACCGTCAACACTGTACGAGTATATGCGCCCTGACTACAAAAATGCGAACTGGATATTATTAGAAACTATGTCACAACTCTGATGCTGTCTACGTCAACAAAAAATTTAATAAAACTTCGGCACTCAACTAAACGACAATCGCAACATACACGCATTCCCCACAAAAAACCGAGGTAAACTTTCTAAACCAAGTCATCAAAGCCAACGTCGTTAGTGAGCGAAACCAGCACTTCCATGAATCCATTGCTGCATTCGAGAAATGTGGTCGAAAATACTAACGCCTGACTAAAATTCTGCGAGGAAAGCAATCAAGGTCATCTTCGCCATGAACTGATGGAGCAACCATAGTATACACAGCCTCTCTGGAAAAGCCAATCTACTTGCTGAGACTTTTGCCCGCTCACACACACTAACGGCTGGACTACAACTCTGTTGAGAATCTTTGAAATTTAGTCTCGCAAGGAATCGATGTCATACTCATAACATAAATACGACGAGCCCAAACGAGGTTTCCAGCATTATCGGATAATTTAGACCACTCAAAGCACCTGGTCCAGATAACGTCCATAACATTTTGCAAAAGCATCTTCCTTCCAGTGTAGTGGCCCGGCTGCCAAACATCTTCACCTCTTGCCTCAGAACACCATACTTTCCGAACTGCTGAAAACACGCAAAAGTAGTCGCCATCCTGAAGCCACAGAAAAACCGAACTGACCCAACTATAGCTACAGACCAATCAGCCTATTGAATATATTGGGTAAATTTTTTCGAAATTATTATCATAACCCGCCTAAAACTATTTGAAAACGACGCCAACCTAATTTCACCCCAGCAGATTGGATTCCGCTCGCAACATTCAACCTGTCACCAAGTTCTGCGACTAACCAAAGAAATCACCGCAGCAAAAGCTGTCTCGCAAATCAACAGGTGTGTTACTTATGGACATCGAGAAAGCGTGTGATTCAGTGTGACACGATGGTCTCGTTCACAATCTAGTCATAGCTGACACTCCGCTCTACCTCACTAAGATCATCGATTCTTTTCTGGCTGAACGATCTTTCTTGGTAACCACATAGGGTGCAACATCGGCTACATTTCCAATACCCGCGGGTGTTTCTCAATGATCGGTCCTAAGCCCTTTGTTGTATAACATTTACACAGCCGATGTCCCCACCTCCAAATACTGCCAAATCGCAACATACGCCGATGACACAGCAATACTAACTTCGAGTTTGCACTCAACACAGTGGGCAGAAGACTCGAAAAAAGCGCTCATCCATTTCGAAAGGTACTTTGAAAAATAGAAAATTCAAATCAATCCAGCCAAAACTCAAGCGATCTTCTTCCCATGTCGCCGGCATGCGAAAAACCGACTTACACACAAACTTATTCACTCCGGCCATGTAATTCCTTGGGAGAAGTTCGTAACGTATCTGGGAGTTACACTCGATGGAGGGTAGATCTTTAAACAACTA
>JAAAKO020007248.1:0-18846 GCA_010015015.2 Bolitophila cinerea | reverse complement strand
TTGCATAAGCGGATCCAACCCAAAAAAACTGGTACCACCAGTAAATTATTTGCAGGTATTGTAGAATAATAGTTTCCATATAGGTAATTCTCTCTATGGTCTCTCTTTATTATCTTTAATTGAATTAATCATTAATAGAAATAGATAATACCTAGAAAAATTTAAAATAACATTAAAAACTGAAATTTTATATAAATAAATAAATAAAATTCTGCTTTGAAGAGTAATAACATTAAAATTAAATCACGCAAACTCCTAAGGTTGTTAAATTACTTGATAAACAAGCCTATTAGAGCCTAGGCTCTTATTTTAAATCGTAAAGTTATTTTATAATAAAACAAACTATAGTTTTTCATACCTTGATCACAGTCTCGACCCGTTCGTCCAATCGGGCAGTCACACTCGTATCCATTCACGAGGGGCACACATGTTGAAACAGGCGAACACTGATTGTTACCGGTATCACATGGGTTTGTTGACTGTGCACATAACGGACCAAACCATCCGTCTTGGCAGATACACGAGAAAGTAGCGCCGTGATGCAGGCAAGCTCCATCATTTTGGCAGGCATGTCGATGACACTCGCGTGTTCCACATTGTCCAACACCTCGGCCTCGCACTCCACGACTGTCCTGCAATGGCACCGATACCAAGCCAGCCTTCAGTTGTACATCATATATACACCCTTGAAAACCGGAATGTAACGGTAGATCATGTGGTAGTGTACTAAAATTTGAAATCTCATGTCCGCCCAAGTACAACAATGGCACAACGTCCATTCGAGTAAGGCTGCCCGCAGCACGTCCCGTTATGTTTGCTTTTCCATCTACCGACAACCAAGCTTCACGTCCCCTGCGTCCCAAACGTATTTCGAAAGCAGTCCGAACACCATCCTCACGGAACTCAATTGGTTGCTGCGTAAATATTCGACGAGGTCCTGATCCCAAGTTCCATGTTAACATAATGTATCCTTGAATGAAACTAACCGCCAGATGATCACTTTTCTCGTCGTGATAGCCGGTCTGACCGAGAAACGCGAGTATAGAGATTTGGGACATGGTTGTCGGCAGAATTTTAAAACTCATCTCAACCGAGTATTCAAGCGGAAGCGGAACTGGATAAACGATGAACGATGACAGGCCATTTACACTGCCGGAGAAATGTGGCTGGGCTACCTCCAAGTCTATAACAAATTAAAATGAATTTATTCAATTATTTAAATTTGCTCGAACTCTGATCATATAGCGGATACTGAATAAATTAGCCAAAATGGGATTTGAGTTGTCCACCGATAAATGTGATAAATTAAATTATGTGTGTGAGTTTGTGGAAATGATATCATGATTTCTATATACTATATTCCTGGTAAAACATATGCGGTTTACATGCAATATACATTATACATATCATTAAAAATATGCGATAACTCGAAATTGGAAAATATATTACTCACTAAATATGCATTACATGCAATTTAATCAAATTTATTAATTTTAAATAATAATAAACTTAATTTATATTTGTTGGGAAATTAAAATTTAGATTTAGATGATTCAGTTTTAAAAAAATTCACTTAGTTTTCATTAGATAATTCTATTCTAAAAGTCTATACATATATAAAAATGGGTATAAAATAAATCTTAAAATAAAATATTATGCTCCTAAAATAAAATAATGTGCACCTTAAAATAACAGTGTTCACCGTGAAAAAAACATGCTCCAAAAACATAAATGACCAACCAGAAAATATAATCTTACCAAATAAAATAGCACTGTTTTAAGGTAGGTGCACATTTTTATATAATTAAGAGCACAATTATTTGGTGGACAATATTGAATTATATGGAGTAAGCTAAATTGGATGCCTATAAGTATATAGTATATGTATATTATAAAATACTCACTATGCTCGCAATAGTGTCCGTGTTTACCGAGCGGACACAAACACAAATATCCACTTCCCGGAAATGTAACGCACGTCGCACCATATTGACATGGATTGTCATCACATACGGATATTTCACAGGTCGCGCCCATATATCCCGTGGGGCACAGACACTGCCATCGGTCCTGTGTTTTTTTACGTTCCATGCCCGCTACAATTTGCGTAAATGTTTTCCGAACCGTGTTGAGCCTATTATCGTCTAGTGCAGCGTCATCCTCTTGAATTTCCTTGCACACCGCCCCATTTCGACATGGATTCGATAGACACGCAAGTGAACCGCATTCTGTAATCCCGAATCCATCCATTGCTTGACTGTTGAAATATTTAATCATTCAATTTATTTTCTTCTCGTAATAAAATCGAATCAACTCAGCGCTTGGGAAAACTTTGAGAGGAAATAATGTATATAAAGGGATAACCAATTTATTACAGTTCAATTACCTGAAAATGTGTCTAGCGTTGCCATTTATTCGCAACGAGTGCAGGCAACCAGTGAAACCCTGTCCGCCCGCCAATCCGTTGATTAATCCGATGGGGGCTTGTGGCGTGCCGCCAAGATGCAACCAGGTACTCTGTATGACATCATTTGTGTGCTGGTCATGCGGCAGAGCAGTGAGCCAGGTGCGCTGGTCACCAGACATGGCCACGGTGTCGTTAACGCGCAAGGAGGCATTGCAGTGAGTGTGATTTCGGCTAAAATCTAGTCTGTTTTATAAAGACATAAATAAGTTACATGAATTTAAAATATTTTTTATACATTTTTTACAATCAATATTTTTTAGATAAAAGCGTAAGTCTAATGTCTATCTGCTAGATTATAACTGACTAGATAATTAAAACATGGCCTTTGTAAAATGTCGATAATTTTCGATCCTCGATCTTTTATAGTACAATGGGCCTTTCTGGTGCCCTACGTGCTGGACTAGTCTCTGTGAGACCGTCCCCCATCCTCTCAGATCCGCGATATATTTGAGTTTTAAATTTGAATAAACATCTTTTTAAAAAATAAGAAAAAATTATTTATTTAAAAAATAACTGAAACATTACATTTTATCCTCAAGGTTAACTAATTTTGAACATTTTCTTCATAAACATACAAAAACACTTAAAAACACACCCAAAATACAGTTCCTTGATCCTGTTTTATGGAAAAAACACCTTTTTGTCCCGATATAGGGTTTATCCAACCATATAGGGATTGGCCATCCCCAAACCCTTGTTGAGAGTGAGGGCTAAAATATAATGAAGCCCTTATTTTTTTATATATATTTTATTATTTTTCTTGTATATGTTTACCTACTCAAAATACAAAAGGATTTATAAAATTAATCTATCGACGGTCAAATATACCAAGTGAAAAATGTTTCTCTTTTTTATTACTGTCCATATATTACAAAACGATTTCGGGGAGGGTGGAAACATTTAGTTACGAGCTGTTATGGGAAGTTTAGGGGGTTTGAACTGATGTTACGTATCAAAAAACACTATAAAATCGCAAGTTTAATTAATAATTAATTTATTTTTCATAACTTTATAAATTTTATTTATTTTTAAAAATATAGTAGTGCTATATAAGCTAAAGATTTTTCAATGGATATAAAGGCATTTTAGATTATATGAGATATCTAAAAGTGGCGCTAACGTCGCATTATCAAGACTAAACAATGTCACTTTGGCAACTCTGTGTAAACTCTTTGGTTTTGTATCAAGGATAGTATAGTCTTTAATATGTAATAATAAGTAAGTTTTTAGTTTAACCCCTAACGCCATTATTACCCTAATGTGAGATTGATTTGCATATTTAATACATTTGCACGTCCGCACTTGAACGTGAATATATTTCTGTATGCATATAACCTATAGAGGGTATATAATATATAATGTATATAGTACTTACTCAGCTTTTATGAGAATCTCATTTCCGGTGTTTACTGGAATTTCGAGTTCGCTCAGCAACATTGTCTGCAGCCCGCAGCTAAATTGAAACTGTAGTAATCCCTTATGTAAAAACAGAGCCATGTAGTGGCTCCCTTTGGCACCCTGTGCGGCTGCGAGTAGAATTAGGCCATCCATTGCTCGTGTACGAGCCTTCACTTCGACTTGCATCGACAAAACATTCTCTAGGTGATTATCGTTATTGTTGGCGCTGTTGCCACCGGTGGGTGGTGACCGTGGGGCCATACCGTCGCCATCATACTTGTCGTCGTCATATTTATCGGTGGGGTAGATGCGATGACTAAGGTATGAGTCACCGCCAAAGGCAGCATTCCGTATCACAACGGGCAGTTCGCATATCAGACCTTGCCGATCGAATCGACACACGCACTATTGTATACAATCGAAATAAATTATTTATCTATTTATGCGTAATTTATGCATTTAATATATATATAAGCTTATTGTGCAGATGTATATAAAATAAATATGTATATACTACACATATAAATAATATGTTTCTAAAGGGTGTCCAAATTTAACAAAAGTATGTAATACATATTTCAATCGCAGATATATACGAGTACATATATTTAAAAAAACATCAACTGGGTTGGTTAAACTCTTCTGAGGGATGCCTTAAAAAACAAACTATTCTTCAAACACTTAATATTATAGACTGAAATTTATCACTAATAAAGATAAATCATAATGATCATTATTTTAATTAGCCGATATCAGAATCAAAATTGGCGTATTATTATTATTTTTTGGTATGTTTGGCATAGGCTAGACTTTGGTAAAATGCTTCCAAAAAGTATGTTAAATATTATTTGAATAAAATTCATTTTTTTTCAAAATGTATTTAATATACATTTTTTTAAAGTAAAATATATTTTTTTATAATGTAAAATTCAAAAAACTATGAAAATAGATTTTTTTATGTATTTTAAATAAAGAAATTTTAGTACTGAATAAAAACATGTTTTTGAAACAATGTTTTTCGCTAGACAATTGCTAAATATTTATATCTTTTTTAAATAAATAAGAATTTTGGTATTCAAAATACTAAAACGGTGTTCTTGTCATCTGATTTAATATTTTTTTTTCAAAAGAATATCTTACATAAAAATAATTAATTAACTTATATAATTTCAATCGAATTCATTTAATTAATTATTTATTATTATTAAATGTTATACATGATAAATTTAGAGATTATTATGACGTGTTTTTGATTCATTATTTGTAATTGTTCTTATATAAAACCGATTTAAAGGCTTAGTACTGAAAACGTATTTTTTTAAACTACTCACTGAAAGAAAACCCCACAATTAAATCAATTGTTTCTGAATTGGCATTCATTACACTGATTTTAATTGTTTCACAGGTAAACTAACTTTTTAGTAACTTAATTTAATTTTTCACAACATTATTTAAACTATTTAAAAACATTGAGTTCAATTGAACTGATTTTACTTAAAAGATTGATCAATTATGAGCGGTCTATTCTGAAATAATTAAATCAATTCCGGAAACGTTGAAAGATTATCCAAAAGTCTTCTTGATTCTTAAAATGATTGAAACAACACTGAATAGAGCTGATTGGTCAGTACGGTGCGTGCAATTCATAAATGATTAAATACTATTGAAATGCAATCAGTTAAACCAATGGCATTTTACACCTTTATAATTCGCTAGAGATTTACAAGTAACTATAAATAACATTGACGTCAATTACCAAAGAATGTATATATTATATCAACTGACAAAATATTGTATCAATTAGGAAGAAACTGATTTTTTTCAATAAAAACTAAATATATTGAATCATTTGCGAAAGATTGATGATTTCGTAATGAATTCAATTATTTAAATATTGGATCAATTGCTAAAGATTTGATTTATTTAAATGAATTTAATTAGTAGAATATTGGAACAATTCTGAAAAAAAATGATTTAGTTTATGAAATCCAATTAAAAAAATATTATATCAAAATTAAAGAATTGGATGAATAGAAAAATAACTGATCCAGTTTATTAAATTCAATTAAAAACATATTGGAAGAATTTACTAAGTTCAATGAATTTAAATCAACCAAATCAATCCTTTTAAAAGATTGAATCAATTGCGGTCACAGCTCATAAGCCATTTCAACGCCTAATATAATTGGATTTACCCATAATCAATTCATTTTACTGTGAAAATTCTTTTCGTGCTAAAAGGTACATTTTTGAAATAAAAATTCTTATAAATTATTTTAGTATTTGGAAAATATTTTTAAAATACTTTTTTGAAAATACTAATTTAATTTCAAAATTTGTTATTTGAAAAATGTATTTAAAATACACATTTTATACTAAAATCTTACACCAGTCATTATAAAACGTGCCAATTTTTTAAAAACTTTTTTTAAAAAATTTAATACATTTGTTTTGGTATATATTTTTTTGGTAACTGAAAACTTTTTTTAAATAGGGTTAAAGAATGTATCCCTTTATAAAATATTTTTTTGCACACTTATAATTTTTGGAAGATTTTTACAGAGATTATTTTAAATGTAACCTAATAGTTTTTTTGTTTCATTATATTTATAAAAAAACAAACAAGATAACAAGGAAAAAAATAAAACAAAAATTCAACAAGATAGTTGAGAATGATAATCGCTGTTTATAATGTATACTATAGGTATAGACCTAGAACTTTCTATTAAGCTCTATAATCTATTTATTGAGTTGAATTAAATAAACTGAACCGTTTAAGATAAAAACTCTATTCCTCACAAGTGTCTATATAAATCTACTCACTATTTTCTTGTCAACTATTTCTTTTACGTTTTTATGTTGTACTTTTACAGCCGTTCTTTACTATTCATCAGTTAAATTAGCACACCCTGTATAACATATATAGATTATGTATTATATACGTATATATAAGTTCTACAGTATTGAACAGACACACGCATGCGGTCAAATGTATATCTAATAAATGAGAATGTATATAACAAAACACATGTTTGAAATGCGCATTGCGCATGTTTTAGGAAAGTTTAAACTATAACTAAATGTACTCACCCTCGCTCCTTCGGACGTCCCGACACATGTTCCACCGTACAGGCACGGCATTGCCATGCAGTCAGGAATGCCTGTGTTATTTTCCAGTGCGCTTGCTTCGGTGGTTGTTGTTGGTGTTGTTGTTGTCAATGTTGTCGACTTCGTCGTTGTTGTTGTTGTTGGTGGTGGATCTGTTGGTGGTGTCAACGCAGAGTCTAGTCCTCGCGTCGAGACTTCTGTTTTGTCGGTTGATGTTTTTATTTCATCCTCGTCTCTGTCTTCTATGTCCCCATTGTTAACGGATGTAGTAGTTGTATATTTGGTTGAACTCTCTGGATAGTCAGTGAAAAATGGACTAAGTGTTGGCGCTATTGTCGTTGGATATGTTGTTGTACTGGAATTCATCATAGGAGTGGTGGTGGGTGTATTTGAGGGTATTTCGTTGATTGTAACAATTGGTTGAGTTATTTCAGTTGTTATGCTATTATTTTCTAATGTCGTCGAGATTGTTGGTGGAGATTCTGTAAAACTTTCTTCGGTGAATGAATGCGATGAGTCTATGGTGTTGCGTCGTTCAGTGGATTGTGATTCGATGGCCATTGTAGGACTTGTCCATGTAGTTACTGTACTTGAATCTATGTTTAATGATGAATCCGTTTCGGGCGTTGTAGTTGTAGTAATGTCGCTTGATACCGAACTACTTATATATTCAGTAGAACTTGACGTTTCCGTATACAATGTTGGTGGTATTGTGGTTGGGCTATCTTCTGTCGTTAACAAAGAACTTATTGTTTCTAATGTCGTTGTGATGGCTTCAAACTCATCTGTTGTGTAAATCATTGTCGTTGTCGAAGGCATCGTGTAATTACAGTCAAGCTCGTCATCGCCTAGGATTAGACACTCACAAAACGTTCCTGCCAGACCTTGTGGACAAGAGCAGCTGAAGTCATCGATACCATCAATGCAAACACCTCCATTCGTGCATCTATAACATATAAATTAAATATCAATGCGGTAAAATCGACCATATATAATATATTAAATATAATCGCATCTGCTCGCATTTGTCATTCTCTGGGTCTTATAAATGTATATCGTATGTGGTAATATAATATAATTGAACCAATCCCAATACCAAATGTGAGCAATAAAATATGGTATGAATATAAAATAATACCTAAAAATATCGTTGACACATATTTTTCACCAAAAACGAAAAAACCCATAAACCGATTGATAGCCATTTTCCAATATTTCCTTCTGTTTGCCGTATGCGTGCATATCTGGTATATACATGTACGATCATGCAGTATATGTATATGTATAATTCTATCTATATAGACTGCATATTTTTATTTGCATCGACCATCAAATGTGAGTGTGTGCTGTGTGTGGGTGTGTGTATGTTTGTTCGGCAGTTATTCATTCACCCCTATCATATACATATTTTATTTATTTACCGGTGCGTCCACGCAAAATTTATACAGTTCACCGGGTGTTTTAAATATGTTATATGGAAATGCATACATTACATACATTATAAAATTTTAATATTTTTTTAAATTTAGTGTTATAATATTTGAAATGGAAAGATTTAATATAAATTTCTCTTACATATTGTGATATTTAAATAAATGTGTTACTATGTAGAACCATAATTGGGAAATAACGACCCGAAAGTATTTCTCAGTTTTTCATTTTTCATATGCGTAATAGATTTTTCAATAAAAAATGGAAATGTATAAAAATATAAAAAAAGTTTTCAATTAAAATTTTAGAGAGACATGTTTAATTTATATGCGCTTTTCTAAGGTTTAACATCAATATCATTTATTATTTGATTTACCCTGTATATAAGCACAAAAAGTGGTTCAAATGACAACCCCTTTTAAAATGTGATAACAATCAACCAAATACCAATATTAGTGTATTTGAATTGCGGCTATCGCTTGAATCCACAACTCATCGTGCTACTCTGCTATAGTAAAAGCGATTTAATTCAGTTGTGGTGAAACTATGAGTATGATAAATGTATATGAAGGTAGGTGCTTATTGCACACTAACACAAATATAATAATAGAAGAGTTTGCGTATGTATATAGAATCACGATTAATGTAGTCGGTGTTGACCAAATAATAATAAATAAATAAAACGCGCTTATTTTTGGTGCAAATCATAAAAAATCATAAAAAACATTGCGGCTACCTTGCTTTAAAAATTATATTTTTTATGATTTGCACCAAAAATTTGCGTGTTGCTCCAATCGTATGATATCAGCTTAAGACCTACAAATTAAAAAAACAAAACAAACAATTCATGCCAAGTGATGATAATTTGATTTTAATATGAAAATCATTCATTTTTCTGTTTTATATTTCTGGAATAATGTGTTTCGATCGTAATTTCTTGTTCCGACGTGTAAAAATGTTAGAGAAAGACTACGGAGACTCTGAAAAATCGAGACAAGAGCATTTAAAAGGTATAATTCGTTCAAAGGTAGTTGATGTCTCATATGAGTCGAACTTTAACACTTGTAGAAAATAGTTCTCGAAAAGTGTCACTATATAGTTTAAGGAAGCTTTCACAACAGATATCCATCTCTCACGTATTAGAACGATACATTTTAGTTGATCTTTTGTGCATTAGATGTTTTTTTTTAAATGGAGCATCGCAAAATAATTTCTGCAGACATATTAGGACGAGTCAATTTTGACCCCACATTCATGGAACGTATCATCACAGGTGACGAGATTTAGGTTTATGATGTTTTTTGTGTTTGAAACTTTTGGCCTAGACGTTGTATCCATTTAGCCAAGTTTATGATTTTGATATGCAAACAAGCCAAAAGGCATCAGAATGGAGGACAAACCGAAAAAGGGATAAGTCAAAGTTACTCACAAGTAAATGTTTTGCCGATTGTTTTCTTTAATATTCGTTGTCTTGATTAATATATGATTTTATTGGTTTTTATTGACTCAGTCCCGGTTATATTTTTATTACAATTTTATTCAACTTTTATCTGTCGTGGTAATTATAAATTACAAAAATATCTCAATACTATTTTTCACATAAAAAAATATATTTCTGATAAAAAATCTTAACAATGCGTGTCTTTATACATTTGAAGGGGCGCATAGTTGCACTTATCAACGACAGAGAAAGAATACTTCAGAGATACCCAAATAACACGTCCCCCTTTTATTATAATAATTACAAAAAAGAAAGAACACATCCTCTACAATTATAATATACAATGAACACAATACATCTCTGCTACCATACTATGAAGGGCTAGTTAGCCATGGGTCTAATGATGGCTACGTATAGAACCAGTTGGTCCACTTAGGAGAAAGAAGCCAAGACCTACCAAACGCCTGCCGACATTGCAAGAAAACGTTGGTGGCAAGTAGTTATCTAAGAGGGTAATCGTGTATAACATACTTAAGCTACTCTCTGTGTGGGGTTAGATTCGAGGGTAATGGTCCGAAGAATATCAATCCTGGCTTTGGTTTTTCCGGGGTTAACAGAAAGACCAATTTGAGAGACAGTGTTCAGAGCGTTCTGCATCATACCACATAGTACACTTGCGTATATTATCCTGAGAGGATAATTGTCATGTCATCGGCATAAGCAAGGGTATAGAAGCCTCTTTTAATGAATATAATAATGAAATCATCATACTCCATAACAAGGGAGGGAGGTTCCCACCTCGAGGAGTGCCTCTTTTAACAGTTTCACTACCCGTACCATAGTAACTGTGGTAAGATGCACAGGCGTTTTGAACGGAATCATAGAATATACGTTTTTAAATCAGGACTCAAACCTGTATTTTCCCTTTTTTAATATAATCTCCTCCTCCTCCAATTAACACGTTTGTAGGGTTTAAAAAATTGTTAATTCAATTGCAATTTACTAGTTCAAATAGAAAAAAAGACAATGATTTTTTATTTAAAATAAAATAAATATATTTTAAAATATATATTTCCTAATTAATCAACAAATACTTTTAAAAATATTTCTTTTAACTTTACTTTGTATATATGACCGTCGATAGATTTTTCAACACTTTTTTAACCCATTAACAGTTATCTTATCAAGCAAACTCGTTAGCACGGACATAAATATATATTTTTTTAATTTAAATGTTTTTTTTTGAAGATTTTGTTTAAAAAATATATTTTTAACCTCGATTGTTTCTCCTTTTTTATTTTTTATTCCATTTTTCTCCTTTTTCACCCTCGATATCAAGGAAATTTCGATTTCGTTCAGATATTATTTCGCCACTAACATATGCAATGCAGATTCAACAGACTTTCCTCTTTGGTAAGTGTGCAATGGGAATTTAGTCAAGACCTCACCTCTGATAATACTGTTAATTATGCAATCGATTGAATTACGAGGTAATGCTAATAAGTCTAAATGACTTCCATACGACGTCTGCCCTGGTTTTAAAATGAAAGCAACGCGAACCTTCTACCAGGACTCCGGCATGTAACCATAAACCAAACAACTCATGCATTTTGATTACCTCTATCTAATGAACATCCAAAAAAATCTCGTCCTCACCTGGCGAGTTGTAGGCGGAAAAAGATGGACTCTATTTTTACAGATCTTAGTACTCTTGGAATAGTATATTAGAGCGTTTGCGGGAAAAGGTTCGGTTGGAGAGCCATATTAAGCCCGTAAGATTCTATTAGGAATCAAATACCCTGCGGCCACACCGGATATCTCATATATTCCGACATTTAATATGACGCAAGTGTTATTTATGTCAACCTTTTCGAAAAGTAATATAAATTCCAAATTACATTCATTTAATCGACAACATTCACACGCGCAAACCTCCTTAACTAATCCGTCGCACGTGAGAATCTAATTTGTCCGGTTGGCTGTATAAAAATAAACACTCCAATGTCCTTTACTATATATATATATATATATATATATATATATTTTAGTAAAACGCGCGTGCATGTACCTTTACTGTACAAAACATATAAACATATCAATTTATTAAATCACCGAATGAGCATTGCAGCGTACCTAACATAATGTACGTGACATGCACCTACTTATACTTTCTCTATATATTATAGAAGTAATGTTTCTGATACAATACACCCGCAATACTTATTGAATTTCAAAGTAACACACACACACACACGCAAAAAACACGTAACGTACACAGAATACACATCAACACCAATATAGAAAAACCACATGGACAATGAACTTGACTTGGCATCAGGGTGTTTGAAACACATTTCTAATGGAGTTTTGGCATTCAATTGGTCGAGTCGAGACCCTCCGAAATAAAATAAAGTAAAAAAGTCCATTTAATCATTTATGTATACAATATATAATATGTACGTATTTATATATATTTATATATTACGAGTATCTAGGGGAAATGGGCCGTCACGGAAGGGTTGCCTGGCTCCCGTACACAATACACACACATATATATATATATAAATTATTTATATCTTGCATGTATATATATAGGTAAACCCATGCAATTTCGGACATGGACACATACTGCTACATTTAGGTTACGTTCATGTGGGTATGAATGGGTATAAAAACGAACAATTCATTTTCGGTGTGGCTGCTTTGCCGTTGTTTTGAATGACCTAGTTACGCAATAGAGCAGGTTTTATATAAATGTTTGAAAGCGCGCATATTCTTTGTTTCTTCGTCGGTTTTCTACTGACAGAATTAATTCTCTAAAAATTCTTTTCTAAAAAATATATTCATATTTATACAAATCCAAACAAAATTAACGCAAGTCTATTGTTAATTTTGTAGACTAGTGTATTTGGCTTACATTTGACCAGTGACAGGCTTTGCCTTCACCCTTTTCAAATTTCCATAATCTCTTTTCTCTCTTCTTCGCTTTGGTTTTTTTTTAAAAGAGTGCGCTTTACATGTAATTTTTGTTGTTCACTAAAATTGTTATGGCGCCTATTCGACCCAGAAAAACAATAATACTCCCATCGTATAGTTTTTTTTGGGAACGAATGCTTTACATTTTTTTTTTTATGAATTCTTTTGAAGGTTGGATACGATTTCAAGGTCAAAAAATCTTGTCACCACAAAAGTATATTCTTCTCACAAAAATGTATTCAGAAAAATGCATTATTCTCAAGTGCTTTCTCCTTTTCAAAATTTTGTGAGATGCACAGTCAATTGTTTTGTTACAAAAGCGCGAAACTCTACAGTGTGACAACTATGGATGGTTACAACACTTTTTTCTTCAATATAAAAAACATAGCAACCGAATTAAACTTTTTTTATTACCGTTAAAAAAAGGTTTTGTTCTGTTGCGTAATAAAACTGTAGCGATATAGAAAACTGATAATAAGCAAAAATTCTTTCGTGGCACGATGGTGTCTAAATTTTTTTCTGATGAAAAACTCTTTTCTTCTTACATTCACCGCATCATGTTCAAAAGAGGTTAAACCTTGTTTTACCACATTATACAAAAAAAAAAACTCGTACCGAGGTTCCAAATGGCATCAGCCATTATAAGTATGGTACCCGCGCTGTGCATTCCTCCAAATTGGTTCAAGACTGGTGCGCAAGCAATTTAACAAATTTTATAACCAACAATTTATGGCCACAGCTCCCTGGACTTGAATTCCCTCGCTATTTGCATTTGGGATACATGCTAAAGAAACTTAAGGATTCAAAATATCGAAATTTGGACAAATCAAAATGAGTCATTACAAACATATGGAATATTATATCATATAGTACCCATATATTGTCTGCGAGGAGTAATAAAGTCGCTAGGACCATCAATTAAATAACTTTTGGTATTTTTTATAGAATTTTGCTATTAATTTTTTTTAAATAAAAAAGTATGAATTTAATGTTTTTGTTCATACAAATATGGCTCATTTATTTTGTAACCATACATAGTTGTCACACTGTAAGTCTATCTGGATAACGAGAAGAATATGCACACTCGTCAGTGCATTCTTGTCATATTAAAAAAAAATCTTTTAGAAATTATAGTTTACCGAATTCTGCATACTAATAGTAATAAGTAATTTTTTTCTTAAAAAAAAAACAAAAAAAATATATATACATTTATACTATCGATTATATAATTATATTTTAATAATCACAAAGTCTTTTTTATATTTGTTTTACTTGGTTATTAGTTTAATGATTTGATATTATTGTGTATTTGTCTTCTAATTTATTTTAATTTTTTTTTCAAATTTCTTTTTTTTTATGCTTGCAAAAATATTTTTGAGAGTTTGAGATAGTCAGTGTGACTTTTGTGAGAGTTCCATAAAGGTTTAAAACATGTTTAATTTAAATATTTGTTTTTAATATATTTTTTTAGTTTAAAAAAAATTAAGATAATTTTTAAATTGACATATATTTTTAATAAATTTTAAGGTTTTATTTATTTTTTATCAACGCATTTAGCGCTTTTTTATAATTCTTTGCACATTTATTTATTTTATTGTGCACAAGTTTTCATTTTTAGCAGACATCTTTTTAATTTGTAATTATTCATTTAAATTTTTTTTTTATCCGAAAACTTTTTTTGTTTTAAAACGTGCAAGTGAAGTAGTTGCCCGACACTAATACATACATAATAAATTAAATTGTCAAAAAAACTTAAATATTGTTTCCATAATCATTAAATAATAAAAAAAATGTAAAAATTATGTATACCAATTAGTATTTAGATCAATTTTAATTCCATATAAGAGTGTTTCTTGAGCAGGTTTTCAAAAACATTTCATATTTTCATCTTCATCGATGAGGCGCAATTTCATTTGAACGGGTTCGTTAACAAACAAAATTGACGAATTTGGGGCTTAGAAAATCCGCACGTGATCCATGAGAAACAAATGCATCCCAACGAGCCACTGTCTGGTGCGAAGTTTGCGAGCGGTTTGAGCGTAATTTTTCCCATATTTGTAATGGGTTTTCACAATGATAACGCGTTGTTCTTGACAGATGACAGCTGTCAAATTTCAGAGTTGCCCAGAAAAAAAAATCGGGCACTCTTATTGTAATACATCTTTATTATATTATTATTATTATCTATAATAGATATGTTTTAAAATATTGGACGACACAAAACAGCTGAATTAAAAAAAAACTTTTTTAAAATAATAATTTAAAATTATCCATTTAACAGTTCCGTAAATTTTCTAATTTCGAATACAATTGTATTATTTGTATTTCTTTGCATTTTTATTTTTTATTTCTCTGTGTTATGTTTATAAATATGAAAAAAATATGGAATTTCTTAAATTATTTTCAGTGAAAATATTAAACGTATATTTCGTCTATTTAATATATAAGTTATACATTTTATTAGTTAAACTATAGGACCATTATTTTATTTATAGCAAAAATACAATTATTTATTTAAAAAATATGAAGAAATATCCGCTATAAATATTTTGGATAACACAGAAAATTATTTTACAGGGTGTCCCAAATGTATTTACAATTGTATTTACATTGAACTACTTTCCGACAAGTAATTTAAATCGTTAGAGTTGATGACATTTTGTGCGTGAATACAGGCGATTAGCTGGATTGTAATTGTTCTTATCGGTACATATTATTTTTGCGCACTCTCAATGAACATTGAGCACTGAGCGGTGTTATTTTTTTAAAGTTCATAAGGTTAGAGCGATTTTTTATATTAATTTATTATTTTTTTCTGTTAGCATTTTTTTGTAGTGCTTTTTTTGGTGGACAAAACATATTTTTTAAAAAATAAGATAAAACATTTCATAAAATATAAAATATAATTTTGGGAGCTCATTTTAATTTTTGATATTTATATTTCAGTGTAAATTCGTTTGTTTGGAGTACACAATTTTTTTTGTAAAGAAGTTTTACTTTTTTTACAAGAAAGTAAACATTGTACTCTAGTCATTGTACGTTTAAATAGATATAAAATTTATAAAATGATACCTAGTCTTATATATATGGTGTAAATCAAAATTCCCCCATGCGAAGCCGAGTACTATAAAAGCTATAGTAATATATAAATATAAAATATTTTTATAAGTGTTTACCTTGGCGACATCAGCTGGCATTCGTCGTATTTGTCCTCGCACTTTTCACCATGGTAGTCCGGTACACAGTAGCAAACCGGTAGCCCATCCTCCATAAGACAAAGGGCATTATTACTGCATGGCGAGTCTGCACACATTAACACCTCCTCCTCGCACTGGGTTCCCGTAAATCCTAGACTGCAGGCACACGCATAGCTGGCCAGTTTGTCCACGCACACCGCACCATTTTGACAGGGTGAAGATTCACATTCGTTCACTTCACTATCACAGTACACTCCCTCCCATCCTGATGCACAGTTACAGCTGAACTGTAGTCCTTGGCCCTCGATGCATTCGCCACCATTGTGACATCGTTCCCCGTTGCCTGGAATCATGAGTTAAAATGTACATAAGTTATTAAAATACCATAGCGGTATCCGGACATCTCTCTGCCGCACCAGCCGGAGCGACGCACTGGCTGGATGATGATGAAAAACATACCCGTTTCGCAAACGGCAACGTCATTCTCGCAATGAGAGCCCAGAAATCCCGGTGCACAGGAACACGTGTAGCCATTATCTTTGTCGTAGCATGTGCCGCCGTTCTGACAAGGGTTCGACAGACACTCATCCAAGTTTTCCTCGCAGTTTTCACCTGTGTACATGTTAGAATTTATCTATATAATATTTATAAATATATATTTATATATATACATATAAGAGTCGACATTAAGCTCAAGAACCACGGAAAGAAAGAACGAACGAGGAAAACAACGGACATGAGGGGTGTGGGGTGGGTTTGTGGATGTTTGGGGTGTGCGCATTTATACATATGTATATTTGTATTTCAGCGGGAGCTCGTTCGTTCGCTGGGATTTTCTTTTCTCTCTGAATTATGGACGCGCAATATTGCTGTTCTTTTATGCTTGCGTGCCTGTATGTAACATTCGATGTGCATTGTGTATATATACTATATATATATATTTGTACTGTATATACGAGTATATACTATTGTGAATGTACTACTACTCTTGCTCGCAGGTACTTGTAAGCAGCTTCCGCACAGCAAATAAATATTCGACGTGCGAGCGGAACACGGGAATGGCTTACATATTTTCTTGTTTAGCAGTGGCTCTGCCAAGATTCCGGCACCGGCACCGGCGTCGGCGCAGCGTAAAAATACATGTGTATTGCTGGGAATGTGTATTATTTGGAAAACGGGAAAGTTTGTGTGTGAAATTGCTTTTGTTAAAAGGTTGTTCAGAATAATTGGACTCTTTGGCCCATTAACTTGTGGTTGTATGTGTATTTGTGTGTTTGTGTCTGAGGTGTGTATTTTTTCAATTTTGGCTGTTGCTCTGTTTACCCTCACATTATTCCGTTGATATTAAATTGTTTTAACGTTTAGTGTGTCTGAATGCGGGTGTATCTGTGTATAGATGAGATTTGGCTTTAAACGGCGCGGAATCTTCGCAAAGTGGTATGTGTTTAGTTTTTGGTCTATTTAATTATATTGCATTTTAATTGTATATTTATTATAGATGTTAACCTAAGACCAATAATACTCTATAGGAAAAGTTAGGTTAGGTTTATGTATTGAACATCTTTTTAAAAATAGGCAGTCAACTTTGACATGTCGAATTATTAGACTTAGACCAGTTTTAAGATATTGTAATAACTGCGGCCGGATGTTTAGGTTTAATAATTCCTAAAAATTAGAAATTTATAAATAAATAACATTTTAAAATATATTTAGAACATATTTTGAATTAAATTTAAAATCGAAATAATTATAATTATAATAACGTACATGATTTTGTAACTCATATAATTATCATATCCAATTTTCAACGTTTAATATATGAATGACCATTCTACATCACAGAATAGCGCATATTAAAAATTCTCTAGTTGTATTGGACAATTTTCTTAAATTTTTAAGTCCTTTTGGACACTTTTTGCTTAAATATTTTAAATATGTTTAACCAATTATTTTACATAAATACATTGTTTATACAAAAAATAATAATATTATAGAATGCTTTTGAGAGACTTTGCAATTTCCATTAAGATTTTTTTTTTAAATTCTTCATTACAATATTATACTGAAACCAAAATTTATAGCAAACCACATTAACAACCGACTTATCATTTATGATTTTATTAAATGGTTTACCAGAAGTTCAAAAATCATCTTGTTGTATCGATAATTTTAAGAGCGTAATAAAAAAAACGAGTGGACTACTTTATACATTACTTTAAGTTAAAAAAATACATAAAAAGTCATTTAAAAAAAATCATAAAATATGTGATTTATAAATAAAATTTGTGAAAACAAATTTAATATATTTAATATATACAAATATGCAAAAAAAAAGTAAAAACAAGTATGTCTCTTAAAAAAGTTTATTTTAATGATATAATCGCATTCACTGGAAAATCTGGACGTTAGTAATAACACGATTTTAATAGTTTGAAGACTGTATGCAATCAGTATATTTGTTGAAATGTATAAGAAAAACTTCTTGTAATTTTTACGAGCTTTTTATGATATAATTATTGAAATAAGCCATCTGCCTCGGATTGAAGAAACCAAAAAAAAAAATTTTTGTTCACCTTAAAAATCAAAAATGTGCTCCTAATTATATAAAAATGCTCGATATAATGAACGGTGCGCACGGAAGCTTGCGTTTCGCGCATATTTATAAAAAGAATAAAATCTCTTTTATTTGGGCTCTTTCTGTAGTGCAATTCAGTAGTGGAATTCCGGCGCAAAAACGCGAGTTCTCTCTTAAAAAACGCGAGTTCGAAATTAAACAACTAGCGCCATCTTCATAAAAATATAATACTAAAAGTTAACTGCTGGCTCCA
>JAAAKO020007237.1:0-19192 GCA_010015015.2 Bolitophila cinerea | reverse complement strand
TAAAAAAAAACCTCTCATATTTAATAAATTCCTTTAAATATCCCAAATAAAATATATATATATATATACCGATACCAACATTAAAAATATGATTAAAAGTCTTTTAAAAAATCACAATTACATTGCTTTTTAATTTTTTGCTTTCGCAAAAGGATTCAGGAGTCTCAAAGATTAGCATTATGACTACGACCGCAATGACCCTTTTCTATAACAAAAAGAAAAAGAAATTTGTTTATCAATTCTTTCTTGCATTTCAAAAAATCCATTCAAACTCAGCTCTATTTTTTAATATTTTTTTGTTTATAAAAATAAAAAAATTGCATTTGCATATATAATAATTCGTATTTTTTCTTTACCTTACCAATACCGCCCAACTAAAGTTCCCATTGAACGTGTGTCCAAATTTACTATGACCATTTTAGCATAACATATAAGCAGCACTTTAATAAACCTTTGGTTGTGGTTTTCTGATAGGGCCAAACACGTCCGGAGAGAACTCGATTTACGAGTATCCTGATAACTACGCAGAATCGAAGTTATTTACTATAAAATATACTCAACAGAAGCTGAGTTTAACTACAAAACCAGTGATTTAATAGATAATAATATTAGATAATTTAGTTAATCTATGCAATTTATGTTTGTGTTTTCGATAAGCAGTTTAGTTATATACTTCGTAGTAATATTTTGTTGTGCGCGGAGGGGTATTCGATAAAAAAGTAGTAATTATAAAATAGAGTATAAAAAAAATAAAAAGCTTTAAGTACAATCTTTTTTGAAAGACAATTTTTTGTAAGAACCGATTTTAAAAATTTTGCTAACAAAAATGTATTTTTATTTTATTATTATATATTTGATATATTTGTTTATTTGCTACAAAATTTACTAAAGTGTATTTGGACAATTAATTCCTTTTTATTTTTATATTTAACAATTTACATTATAATAATATTTGATACAGATAATTATCTTTGTCAAAAATGTATTTTTGGTTTTATATATTTTTTTAAGTTTTTATATTTTTTTTTAGTAAGACATAAATAAAAAAGTTTACCTTTACATATGCCTCAAAAATACATTTATAATGTCGAATCAATGTGTATAACACATATAACATTAAATTTGAAAAAAATGCTGTATATATTATTTTTTATATTAATTATATTATTTCTAGATTAAAAAAGGAGTATGTTTAAATGAGTAGAAATATAATTACAAAAAATATATATAGAAACATATATAAAAAAAACTAAATAAATCATTCACCCCCGAACATTCAAAATATAAATCTAATTATACAAACACATTTCGATAAAAGCTTCTGAATTTCATATATATACATATCTACAAATATACATTCATATCTCGTTTTCTATATTGCCATATAACATATATATATATTAAGATTTGTATTTGGATACAAATACATATACATACAAAAAGTACAATAAAACTATATATCCAGGATTAGTCATGAAAAAATACTCCAAGCAAAGCCACAAGTGTTCATTGGCTGTATTGTTGGTTTAATTTTGCTCTTTTCCATATACAGTCCAATAAAACCGTGATAATGTTAATTTGCGTAACAGTTGCAATAACACTAATTGAGTATTTAGTTCTTGTCCATACACAAAAAGATGGTAATTGGACAGCAGAGGAGACTACAACATTGGAGCTATATGATAAACGTCAACTGTTTGAGGACACTACAGCCTGTACGTTCAAGGAGGACTGTTCGGTGAAATGTGGTCGACATTCAATTGATAAACTTGACCTTCGAGTGGGTTACATTTGGGAGAATAACGTAAAGAATAATATTTCAATAACATTTAAAAAATAATTTATCTTTCTTAACATTTCAATATAGCTAACGCACTGTCGAGACATTGGATTATTCCTGGAGATATCATCGCCTGTGTGCCCTTTCTTTGAGCTGTTCTCAAACAATGATCCTTGGTTCAACAATAACGTTACATTAACCGAACTCACCATAAAGGGATGCCTCAACTCCTACATATCGAATTTCGTTTTCCTCGGTAACTCGTTTCGATCGTTAAAAAAACTAAAGTTAATCGACGTGGTGGTGACGTACATTTTCTTTGGTGCGTTTACGAATTTAATATCCCTCCGAACGATGTACTTTGAGAATTTAATAATCAAAGATTTCGCGGACAAAATGCTTGATGAGATTGGTGGCACTCTGAATATGCTCGTCGTAAGTAAATGCTTTTTCCTTGGTTCATTGTTGCAGTCCAGTTATGTGCCAGCATTGACACACGTCAATCTGTCTCATAATCAATTCAGCTACTATGTCCTCGAGGAGCACATCTTTGCAAGTCTGACCGCCGTGGAATCGCTTGACATGAGCTACTCACAAATCGAAGCAATTCAGAATGGAGCCTTTGATGTGATGCGAAAGACACTGGTGTTTCTGGATTTGCGTGGGAATATACTAAAAACGGTGTCGGCTGGTCTGTTCGCAGGACTGTTGCCAAGTGTGGAGCTCACGATTTACATGGATCAAAATCCGCTCGTATGTGACTGTACAATGCTCGAAATGCAACAATTGAGGCGAACGTACTGGCGTAACTTTGATAGTATGCTGTGTCATTCACCCAGTCAGTTTTTTAATGCTCCATTGTACTTGGTTGAGATTGAATGTCAGCCGGATTTTTGGCTGCCGATACGTTGCACCCAAACGGATGCAAGCATAATTACACAGGCGTCAGTGAAACAGTTTAACTATTTACTTAGCATTGTCCGGATGAATCGTACCAGCTTTACAGTTTCGATGGAGCCAGCACCACTACAAAACGAGATGTTAGTGTGGTTTAATGAGCATTCAAAGATCAACGGCACCGCCGATGAAAAGACCACGTTAATTGAATGCACGGTTAACAGTAAGTTGGCTAGTAAAAAAACAAATATCACTGATGATCATTTTCAAGAGGTGTCTACGTTTCTGGTGTGTGTCGTCGAGAACACCACCTCAAGTATATCACCACTAGACTGTGTGTCATTTTGGACTGGCACGTCAGATGTGGAGATCGGAAATGCAGCATGGATCATGGAAAAGTATAAAATCGTATTTTCGGCAAGTGTTGCCAGCGCGATGTTTGCCAGTTTGTTGGTTGGCCTTGTTGCAAGCTGTTTTATTGGAAAGCTCTTTTCCAAGGACGAAGAGTAATGAATTTGTGAAATTTATATTTATTGTTTTTATTTAATAAAATAAATTGTGTAGATAATTTTCATTGGAATTGATTTATAGTTTCAGATAAGCTGGTGATAATTGATGAAGATTTAAAAAGGCAGACCTCTTCTCAAAGTAGCTAAAAGACCATTAGATTAAATTCGGAAAGGAATATATATAATATATAAATATACCTATTTTGAAGATTTTGTTTTAAAAAAGAACCTCTCATATTTAGATTCCTTTAAATATCCCAAATAAAGAATATATATACCGATACCATCATTAAAGATCGCAAAAGGATTCAGGAGTCTCAAAGATTAGCATTATGACTACGACCGCAATGAACCCTTTCTATAACAAATATATATAATATATAGAATATTTCGTATTTTTTCTTAACCATACCAATACTGCCCAACTAAAGGTCCCATTGAGCGTGTGTCCCGCTTTACGTTATCCAAAATCTGGTTACGTTATTTATGTATGACCATTATAGCATAACATGTAAGCAGCACCTTAATAAACCTTTGGTTGTGGTTTTCTGATAGGGCCAAAAACGTCCGGAGAGCACTCGATTTACGAGTACCCTGATAATAAGAAGCTGAGTTTAACTACAAAACCAGTGATTTAATAGATAATAATATCAGATAATTTTGATAATCTATGCAATTTATGTCCGTGTTTTCGATAAGCATTTTGGTTATATAGTTATTCGTACTAATATATTATTGTGCGCGGAGGGGTATTCGATAAAAAAGTATTATTATAAAATAAAGTATTTTTTTAAAAAGCTTTATATAAAATCTATCTTTTTTGTAAAAAACGATTTTTGCTAAAATATATATATATATATAATGTTTCTTAAAATCGTTGTTATGTTTTATGCAAAATATTGAAATTTACGTATGTTTGTCGGCTGTAGGGATAATTATAGTACAATGAACAAAATCAAATATGTCTGCAATGATCATTTTAATATTCTTTACGTACAATATTTTTTTGTGATAAACATAATATATCTGAGAAAAACATTATTATGCTAACGTCTATATGTCTGCGCTAGATACAATATTTAATATTTCATAATAATAATATTTAATATAAATATATAAATAAAAAAATTAAATACAAAAATTTGCATTTTCTAAGAAAAAAATTATTTGGTTATTTCTAGATTATAAAAATGGTTTAAATTAGTAGAAATATAATCACAAAACAAATATATAGAAATATATATAAAAAAATAAATACGGACATTCAAAATATAAATCTAATTATACGAACACATTTCGATAAAAGCTTCTGAATTTCATATCTATACATATCTACAAATATACATTCATATCTTGTTTTCTATATTGCCATATATATATTTAGATTTGTATTTGGATTCAAATACATATACAAGTACATGAAAAAAGTACAATACAATTATATATCCAGGATTAGTCATGAAAAAATTCTCCAAGCAAAACCACGGACTTGTTCATTGGCTGAATTATTGTTGGTTTAACTTTGCTCTTTTCCACAGACAGTTCAATAAAATTGTTATAATGTTAATTTGCATAACAGTTGCAATAACACTAATTGAGTATTTAGTTCTTGTCCATACACAAAAAGATGGTAATTGGACAGCAGAGGAGACTACAACATTGGAGCTATATGATAAACGTCAACTGTTTGAGGACACTACAGCCTGTACGTTCAAGGAGGACTGTTCGGTGAAATGTGGTCGACATTCAATTGATAAACTTGACCTTCGAGTGGGTTACATTTGGGAGAATAACGTAAAGAATAATATTTCAATAACATTTAAAAAATAATTTATCTTTCTTAACATTTCAATATAGCTAACGCACTGTCGAGACATTGGATTATTCCTGGAGATATCATCGCCTGTGTGCCCTTTCTTTGAGCTGTTCTCAAACAATGATCCTTGGTTCAACAATAACGTTACATTAACCGAACTCACCATAAAGGGATGCCTCAACTCCTACATATCGAATTTCGTTTTCCTCGGTAACTCGTTTCGATCGTTAAAAAAACTAAAGTTAATCGACGTGGTGGTGACGTACATTTTCTTTGGTGCGTTTACGAATTTAATATCCCTCCGAACGATGTACTTTGAGAATTTAATAATCAAAGATTTCGCGGACAAAATGCTTGATGAGATTGGTGGCACTCTGAATATGCTCGTCGTAAGTAAATGCTTTTTCCTTGGTTCATTGTTGCAGTCCAGTTATGTGCCAGCATTGACACACGTCAATCTGTCTCATAATCAATTCAGCTACTATGTCCTCGAGGAGCACATCTTTGCAAGTCTGACCGCCGTGGAATCGCTTGACATGAGCTACTCACAAATCGAAGCAATTCAGAATGGAGCCTTTGATGTGATGCGAAAGACACTGGTGTTTCTGGATTTGCGTGGGAATATACTAAAAACGGTGTCGGCTGGTCTGTTCGCAGGACTGTTGCCAAGTGTGGAGCTCACGATTTACATGGATCAAAATCCGCTCGTATGTGACTGTACAATGCTCGAAATGCAACAATTGAGGCGAACGTACTGGCGTAACTTTGATAGTATGCTGTGTCATTCACCCAGTCAGTTTTTTAATGCTCCATTGTACTTGGTTGAGATTGAATGTCAGCCGGATTTTTGGCTGCCGATACGTTGCACCCAAACGGATGCAAGCATAATTACACAGGCGTCAGTGAAACAGTTTAACTATTTACTTAGCATTGTCCGGATGAATCGTACCAGCTTTACAGTTTCGATGGAGCCAGCACCACTACAAAACGAGATGTTAGTGTGGTTTAATGAGCATTCAAAGATCAACGGCACCGCCGATGAAAAGACCACGTTAATTGAATGCACGGTTAACAGTAAGTTGGCTAGTAAAAAAACAAATATCACTGATGATCATTTTCAAGAGGTGTCTACGTTTCTGGTGTGTGTCGTCGAGAACACCACCTCAAGTATATCACCACTAGACTGTGTGTCGTTTTGGACTGGTGCGTCAGATTTGGAGATCGGAAATGCATGGATCATGGAAAAGTATAAAATCGTGTTTTCGGCGAGTTTTGCCAGCGCGATGTTTGCCAGTTTGTTGGTTGGCGTTGTTGCAAGCTGTTTTATTGGAAAGCTCTTTTCCAAGGACGAAGAGTAATGCATTTGTGAAATATATATTTATTTGTTTTTATTTAATAAAATAAATTGTGTAGATAATTTTCATTGGAATTGATTTATAGTTTCAGATATGCTGGTGATAAATGATGAAGATTTATTTAATAAGACAGACCCCATCTCAAAGCAGCTAAAAGATCATTAGATTAAATTCGAAAAGGAAGGGCATTATACTATTACGCATTTTTTAGAGTAAGTCGTTCATCTAAATAGCGAGATCTTCTGAAAAACTCTGCGAGATCAAAGATCAAGGATTACTATAAAAAGGTTACAATATTCCTTCTAAAAGTTCCCTATAATGTTTGTTCTCTTTTTTCGCTTTGTGTTTTGGCGGCGTGGAGATTTCTTTTCAAGTGAATTCTCCTTAATTTTCGTTGTGCATTTTTCTCAATTCCGATTTGTATATGGAAAATATTTCAGGGTCAGTAAAATAGAGAAATTCATACTTGGGTGTGCAGTTTTCTAAATAATTTGTTGACAAGAATTTACTTGAGAAGAATACATACCCCAGAGTGACACTTGTCAAGAATGCACAACTCAGTGTGAATTCTTCTCCAAAATATTTAAATGAAAATATTGCAATTAAGAAGAATGCACACCGCCCTTGTGTATTATTTTCAATAAAAACTTGATAGGATATTGAATTCTAGAAAATCGTTTATTACTATCTACATTATTATATTGATATTTTTACAAAAACAATCAAAATTTTATTTATATTTGGAGCGTGTTTTTTCTCAGTGAGCACTGCTATTTTAAGGAACACATAATTTCATTTTAGAAGCACAATTTAGTTGTATGCTTAAAAAATAGCATTTCCATTTCATTTATCAAGGATAAACTAAAATCTAGGGCAGTATTATATGAACATTCGAGGCATAACATTGGTTACACACACAAAATAAAAACCTTTTAAAGTTTCATCATGATCCTTCAGTCCTATCTATGTAATATAGTCATTCGATCAAGCAAAAAACAAACCAATCAAATCGTCGGTCTCAAATCGGAGGTCTACGAGTATATATAAGACGAAAAAACCCAAAGTCGTTTGTTGCAGAATTAGATAAAACTGATAATTATGGTTTCGTTTCCTTTCCTCTATACAGTTTTAAAATCAAAAATATGTCGCTTACGAAATACATATTCAAAGTACAAATGTTTTGAAGACTTTTTTTCCAGTGCATAGTTTCCACCAATATTTGGTAAAATGATTGAATTGCCAAGGATTGAATTTTTATCTCCAAACTGGTGGTGAGCATTCTCAAGTACAAGTACATTATTAAAAATGCCTTTTTAAAAACGTTGGTGCTTTTTGGTTTTCTAAATAACTAATTTTGATGACAAAAATGCGCACCTCAGCTTCTCAATGTGACAAGAATAGTATAACAAAATTAAAATTTGACTAAATAATTATTTCAAACTTTATTCACAAATATGTATATGTGTAATTATAAAATTAGTCATCCCTCCACAGTACCTCTACCTCGTCCGTGCGAAAACGCTGTGTAATCGTTGTGTCATCCCATGTGGTTCTGCCACCGGCCGCAAACATCTCGGCGCCAGCGTGTGCAATCATCACTCCGTTATCGATGCAGAAGCGTTCATCGGTGGCAAACAGAGTGGCTCCGCGTTCTTTGCACATGATGCCCATCATCTCCTGGAGGCGTTCGTTGCATCCGACACCGCCGACAATAAGCACCTGCAAATAAGACAAAAAAGATTTTGGTAGTTGAACGACTCTTATTGGACAGGGGTTTAGACAAGGATAACCGGATTGTCCCTTTTTGATGCGGTTTAAAAAAAAATCACCAACATTTTTATTTTATTTTTTCTTAATAAAAAAGTAATAATGGAAAAAGTTGAGAAGAAGATAAATTAAAGCAACTGTATTCACGCTCAATTTTTTAGAAATAATAAGAAATCCTAAAATCGATAAAATTGATGAAATTGACAAATGTGCATAGAACCAATAATATATGCCAATATTATGGTATACAGTTTGATTCAATTCCAACCCATATAAAATAAAACCATAGATAATGTCCAAGAACATATTATATTAGATTATATTAAACTGGAACTCCTTGTATCTCAAAAACAATAGTCAATTCCTAAACAACTTTAAAGTAGATCACCGAAGAAAGAATTAATAAAACCCCTACCAACTCAACACCAAAACACAAACAACATATAAACATGGAAGATATTCTACCTCTAAAAAATCGTGTCATCGTGCCTAAAAATGTTTGTGATCAGTGATTTAAGCCAAATAAACAATAAATATTATACTGATTTATTGATTTATGGTGAGATAAGATAGTGCTCAAAATAATTGAGAATATATATATATATATATATGTACACCAATACTATATAGGCCATAGATGTTAATTGTTTTAAATATCCAGTGTTATATTAAATATGATAATAGATTAGGAATAGGGCATGCATATATATTGTATATAGGGTGTATATTAAATCAATTTAGCAAACGCTTTGCTAATTAACAAAAAGAAGGACATTTTAACATATAGTGTGGATTCCTTGTTATAAATCTTGAAAAATAATAGATAAAGTATATGAAGAGAATTGCAGTTGTTAAGTTTGATTATTTATTTAAGAACTATGATTTGTTATAATGAAAATGAATAATACAATCGATGTAATTATTAATTTTCAATAAATAAAAACAATTCAATAGCATTTAACTAAAACATAACTAAACATAAACCCCTCCGTGTGGTGAACCATATTTTAAAATATTTTTATTAATATTTGTCTTGTTTTTTTATTTTCAAACTACGCAGCTGTTTTCTAGCCCAATTGTTTCCAGGTGAGGGTATAAAATAACTTTGCTTGTTTTTTATCAGACAAATAATTATACAAAATTAGTTTAAATTGAGTGAAAAAATAAAATAAATAGTTTTTGTAACAATTTTGATTATATAATTTCCCACTAAATTTCCACTAATTTTGCATAATTAAAATTTTAGCAAAGTTTGTCAGATTGGACATTTGTTGATTTTTATCTATTATCTGGAGATACAGAGATAAATTAGGTAAAAATAAGAGGATGGTAAATAAAAAAAAAATGTGTCAATTAACTGATTTATAAACATAAACTAATCACACTAGATGATTAGATGATGATCCTAAATTTTTCAAAGAACTCACGTAGCTTTCTTTAGTATTTAAGGATATGAACTACCAAAAAAGGGTTTCTCATTTTTATTAGGTTACGTGGATCAGATTTTGCCCAGTGTTATAAATTCGGATTAACGAAAAAAGCTAAATGTCAATACCAGCCCTCAAAAAAATGTTGTTTTGTTTTTTTTAAGGTTCTAGTTCAGGTAATGTTTAAAGTATTCACCTTTAATTTTTTTTTACTTTAACTATGCTTCCTAATTTGTTAATATAATTTTGTAATTGTGGAACCTTGTAAAAAATGTTTTAGATTAACTCTAGGATTTTTGACAAAACTGTGACTTGCTTTACCTTTTCCGAAATCTTATTATGGTTTTTTAATTTGGGGCTTACTCTGTCTCCGAAAGATTTTGCCAGCTGTACCGTATACACAAGGGCACTTGGAAATATCCTGATGATAGGTATATTACATGCGTAATTTCGTGTGTGTTCTGGAGGTTGAGGCTTTCCGAGGTGCAGATTATGACTTCAATTTTGCTGGGTCATGACGGCTTTCACAACATCCTTCCTATATTTTGGACGAATGCTAAATATATTTATAAAAAATATCCAAATCGTGCAGTTGTCGGTATCTAAAAAAAGCTTCCAAATAATTAAAGAAAATAATAAAAATATTATTAGGAAAAATATCAATTTGAAACACCCCGTGTGTACTGGCATGCATCACTGGCCTAAATTAAATTCGGGAAAACAATCGGTCTGACTCTAATCAGTTGTTGTTAATCGGGGTGCGTACATACTGCCACCTCCCGAACCACTCGATTGCAGTTCGTCGCCGAAGTAATAACGTGTGCTGTGCTGTATTAAATGTGTATGTATTTGTCTCTGTTTGAGTGTGTGTGTGTGTGTGTGTGTGTGTGTGTGTGCTTGTAGAAATGTCTGCAACAGCCGGTTACGCAAATAGAAAACAAAGGATTTTCTATCTAGGCTATACACATTTTCAAAATAGTCGAACAAAATAAATAGTCCTAATTTGTTTTTTTTTAAATAATTATCTTATAGTTTAATTATGATCCACTGCAAAGAGTGGAAAGTATGGAGGAACTACAACAAATTGGGTTTGACAATATTTATCGTGCTTGCCGTTTCCGTTGTGCTAGGCACAATCGCGGTGGCCGTGCTTCAGCCGAACAACTACTTTCCAAATGTGCCACCCACGTTTCCTTTGTAAGTCTGAATAGTTTTTATTATAAATTCATATTGAAAGTAAAACAACATGTTTTTTAAAGAAGAAAATCAACTGAGGCAGAGATGCTGGGCGTAAACTACACGATCTGCTCGGTGGTTAGTTGTCATATTTCTTGCAAGAGTACTTCTCCCACAGAAATAAACTCAGTCGTTTACTATTATTATCAGAACGTACGTAGTTCAAAAAAATGATTTTGATAACAGGAATAATTTTAACTTAGTTTCTTTGCAGCTCACCGACTGCCATGAGCTTGGCATTGTATTAGAAGTTGAAGACACAAAATTCGCATGGTCCATCGTCAGCACACGCTGGTTGTACGTGGATATTAAAGTAAACCAGTTTCATATGACGTCCACTAAAGTGACGACAATTTCGAGCAATGCTTTTGGTGGCAATGCTTTTCAGGGAACGCGTTCACTATATTTTGTGGATATGACCGTGGACCGCCTTGACAAAAATGCATTTGTCGGATTAGAATCTCTGCAATCAATCTCATTTAAGAATGTTTTTATAAAAACAATAGACGAAAATGTTCTGTCGCCTCTGCACGATACTCTGTCCATATTGGTTGTTACACAAGCTTATTTTTTGGGAGGCCTCGTCCGTAGTTCTGTACCACTTGCGAGGCTAGAAAGTCTTGTACTAACCTCGAATTTCTTCCAGTATTACACCATCGACGAAAAGACTTTTGCTGGTACACCGGCAGTTCAATCTATGAATCTAGAATACTGCCAAATTGAAAGTATTCGAATAGGAGCATTTGATGAGATGGCACCGTCTCTAACAGTATTAAAACTAGGTGGTAATAACCTTAAAACGCTGCCTCTCGGAATGTTTGATAGACTTTTAACGAACAACAAACTAATTGTGTACCTTGACAATAATCAATGGCACTGTGACTGCAATATAATCTATCTACAGGATGTCGTTACGGAATACTGGAAAAACTTTGACACAATGCATTGTGCCTCGCCAGCGGAGCTTAAATCTCAGAAACTGCAATTTATACCGTTCGATTGCAGTGTAGCCGAGACGACGGACTTGGTATGCACTTCAGTAAAGAATAGCAGCACAGTAATTCGCAGTGAAACGATCGTGCCAGTAAAGAATCGGCAATGGATTTTAAGTGTGTTACAAAATTCTAATAACAATGCTACAGTTTTAATAGCAGAAGAAGCACTGGGGTCAGATGATTTAGTTTTGATGTGGTATCAGAATGGAGCTCCGGGTTTTAGTAGTTTGACTACGAAGACGACAGATGGGTGTTCGATGATTAACGTGACGACTAAGAGTGTGGAAGTGGTGAACCTTATCAATAGTTTATATACGTTTTGTCTACTTAACAGAAAAGACTTGCAGTCACTTTCACCGTTTGACTGCGTTGCTCATTGGCAGTCGCGATTGGCCTCTCCGCCATGGATAAGAGAAAGGGATAGAATACGTGTAATTTGTTGGACTGCTGGTTTATTGTTTTGTGGAATTTTGCTGGGCTTTGTCGTTGGCTTTCTGACGGTTAAACTCAATCCTGAGTGGATTATGCAAGCTGAAGATAGTACACGAATACGAAAGGAATTTGCAAAGATTCCACGACCGTCCACAATCGGCGAAGAGGTTACGAAGATTTGTGATAAAGAAGGGTACATAAACATGCATATCTAAAATCCAATAATAATAATATGTTTAATTTCAGAACTCTCAGACGTTCATCAGCACCGCTGGAACAACCAGTCTACATAGAAACTATAGCTACGGCTGGAGACGCAGATAAACCAACAAAAGTATGAAATACATCGACAACTAGCTAGTTAAAATAGTTTTTTTTACTTACCTCGTTTGAACCACAGTGCGCCATTGCTCGTTCGGTTGTCTCCACGAGCATACCAAACACGGTTTCCTGCAGTGAGAAACACAAGTCTTCGTTGGACCACTTCTCTTGTTCTTCTTCTTGCTTACGTCTTTTCTGGGTCTTGTTTGGCTTTCGATCGGACTGTGCATATTTCTCTATAAATGATAGAATTCCGGAGAAGCTCACGTCCATGCCTTAAAATGTTATTGTAAAAATGTGTGTTAAATTCTTCATGAAACACTTTAAATACGCTCTCACCTTTCACACAGTACGGCAGAGCCAAATACTTTGAACCCTTCTTGGCAAGTTGCTCAATATTATATCCCGGACTCGGGTCATTCGACAGCTTAATAATACGTGCAAATCTATCTAAGCAATTTCCGACGGCAATGTCAATGGCTTCGCCAAAGATCCGATAGCGTTTCCTCGAATACGCAATAACCTGTGTATTGCCTCCACTAACGTATAATACGGTCGGATTTAGTGCACCCGTAATTTGTCGGCCCATCTCTATGTGACCGATGCAATGATTCACTCCCACGATCGGTTTGTTCCAAAGCTGTGCAATGGTACGCGCCACTATTGCGACGGCAAGCAGTGGTGGGGCCATTCCCGGTCCCTTGGTATAGCAAATAACATCAATGTTCTCTGGTAAGATGCCACCATCACGCAGGGCTTCCTTTAGAATTTCAAGAATACAACCGCGGTGATGCTGTGCGGTTTCCTTTGGAAGAAATCCTGTATAATATATATATATATATTTTTTAGCGAAATTTATTATTATTTTTAGGTTATGATTGTACCTTCGCCGGGTGGTGTAATGTATGTGCGACGCACATTAGCCAGCACCTCGCCATCTCGGATAATGCCTACACCAATTTTATTGGCACTCCCTTCGAAGCCCAGTGCAATAACCATTGTGGAGTGAAGATCCTAGCTAATTTCAAAACAACGCAGTAATTTGTAAATATTGTTATCAGTTTGACAGCAGTCAGCACAAGATTTTGTAAAAGTAGGGGTGTGTAAATGTGTTTTTTAAAGAAAGCATAATTCTTTATTTCCATGAATGACTACAAAATATTCATATTGATCTTAATTATATTTAAAAAAATACTACAAAAAAACCGAAACAATTGAAGTCATTAAATACGATCAAATAACTATAATATTAAAACTAAAAATGTATTATAAAGGAAATATAAGCAGTTTCATTTTTACTTCCGCAGCGCCATCTAACGAAAATTAATTTAAATTAATTAACATGTGTTGACATAATTTTTGCGCAAGTCTGTTTTTTAAACTGTTCTTTCAAGACTTTAAGGCGCAAAAAACACATCGACTCATGAAAAAATATAGTGTTTCTTACGCCACGTGCAAGATTATTCACATAAAACGAGCGGTTTTCAAAGAATGGCGTATAAAAGCACTGGATTCGATTTGTATATTCAAATCGACTGTCGATGTAAACAAACACACTTTGTAATATTTCGCTGTCAAGTGATTTTAAGTCCGCGCGCATTTTTGTGAAATTGCGAAATACAAAAAATACACAAATCTGTTTACTCGTAAAAACTGAAAATACAGGTAACATAGAAAATCTAACATCATGTCAGATACAGAGAATTCCGAGGGTCCAAATCCAGATGACCTTTTGAAAATTCTTGTCGCCACGGACATTCATTTGGGTTACAACGAAAAAGATCCGGTTCGAGGTAAGATTTTGAAAATTAATATTTCTGTAAGTATTAAATTCCTATTAAACTTGTTTTGCAGGCGAAGACAGTTTCATTGCATTTGAAGAAATCCTACAAAATGCTGTCGAAAATGACGTTGACTTCATCTTGCTGGGCGGCGATCTATTCCATGATTCTAATCCGTCTCCAAATTCACTTCAAAAGTAATAATCCGAAAAGCGAAGCAGCGTTTAACAATTCTCATAATGTGTATGTTTTTCTATCTAGATGCCTCAAACTTCTGCGAACTTACACTCTCGGAGATCGTCCAATTGCTATTGAATTTCTGAGCGATCAGGCGGTTAATTTCTACAACTCGATCACAAAGGCGGTGAACTATGAAGATCCAAACATGAATGTTGCCTACCCGGTGTTTTCAATTCACGGGAATCACGATGATCCAAGCGGTATAACTGCATTTTATCAAATTCAAATTTATTATTATATGATACTATAAAATACTATAATCAATTGAAGGTTTTGGAGGATTGAGTTCAATGGATTTACTATCTACGACCGGTCTCGTAAACTACTTTGGAAAGTGGACCGATCTTACGAAAATTGAGATCAGTCCGATTCTTATGAAAAAGGGTCGTACACAACTGGCTTTGTACGGCCTCAGCTACATACACGACAATCGTCTGGCCCGTCTGTTCGCTGACTCTAAGGTCGTAATGGACATTCCAGATCCGGAAACCGGTGACTGGTTTAATATACTAGTATTACACCAGAACCGAGCTGACCGTGGGCCCAAAAACTATCTTCCCGAGGAGATTCTACCCGAGTTCCTGGATCTTGTGGTGTGGGGCCATGAGCACGACTGTCGCATTGTACCAGAAGAGAATGCTACCAAGCATTTCTTTGTCACGCAGCCCGGTTCATCGGTGGCCACCTCGCTGAGCGAAGGTGAGTCCATTGAAAAGCACATTGGCCTGTTGCTGGTGCACGAGAAACAGTTCAAGCTAGAACCGATAAAATTGAAAACCGTACGTCCGTTTGTGTTTGAGTCCGTCAATCTAACCGAGTACGCAGATGAACTTGATACGGACGGTGGCGATGACAAGGTACAGAAATTCGTTACGAAGCGTATTGATAAGATGATGGCCAGAGCTGCAGAGAAACAGAGCGGCCATCCGTTGCAACCGATTGTGCCATTGTTGAGACTGCGACTTATGTACTCCGATGAGGACCATATGTTTAATGCCATACGTTTCGGTCAGCAGTTTAACACAAGAGTGGCTAATCCCATTGACATGATACTATTCAAGCGTATAACGCGTCGCACAAAAACGGAAACAAAACCATTCGATGAGTCTGCTATGCATAATGCTTTTCGAAAGGAGGTCAGTATTAATTTAAAAAGCTTTATTATAAATATTTGGTTCATAAGAAGATTAATACATTTCAGCAAACCGACAAAGATGAGGTTAAGGTAGAAGATATTGTTGATCGGTACTTTATCGAGGTAGACGACACTCAGCAAATGGAAGTTTTGCACTCGAAAAGTATGGCCGAAATGTGCCGACGATTGGTCGAAAATGATGACGACGACGCAGCTGCGTGCATTGTCAAGATACATCGGGATCGAGTGGTCGCTTATCTCAATGAGAAAAAGCCAACCGAAGAGGACATGGACGAGACACTGTTAGAGTATCGCTCACAACTGGAAAATGTGTTCAATGATACGCTAACGGTAAGATTTTTTGTAGAAGGTGTTATAATTGTACTATTGTACTAAGAGGATATGTTCTAGTTTCTTGACAACCGAGGATCAAAGCGTCCAGCAGCACGTTTAGTGGAATTGTCAGATGATGATATGCCATTGGCAGCTCCACCTGCTGCGCCCTCAAAAATGACAGAGGCAGCACCTAGAGGTCGCGCAGCAAGTGGTCGTGCCCGAGGAACAGCAACCCGGGGTCGTGGTGCAACCGCAGCCAAACCGAAACTCGACATTACTGTATGTTTGATATTTTTACTGTTTTGACAATATTAGATTAGTATTATTATTATTTTTCAGAATACAGGCAAAGCTCAGCCTACAATAAGTGCGGCCTTCTCTCAAAGCCAACGATCGACCGCGCGTTCATCCATCCGCAAAACCACTTACATAAACTCGGATTCAGATGATTAGAATGTATTTACTTTAATACACTTACTAAATGTGTATGTGCCATCACTACAATATTTTAAGAACACCCTGTGAAACTACTCCAGAAAAATACTATTCAAACTACTAAATAGTATACATGGAATAAAATATTTTTTTATTAATTTAGATTTAAGAAAGTTCGTTAATTACCTTTTTAATCTGTTTTATTAAATACTTTTTCTTGTAAGTATGATAGATTTTTTATATTTGTTATATTTTGTAACACACATGTCATCTTTATAGAAGGCGGTTACTATACTATACTTAGGACTCGAAACAGCTTTTGGTGTATAGACATCAATCATCAAATCCTGCGCCACGGACTGTTTTGGTAAATATCTAAACTGTTCCATAAAAACTCCAATGTTGAATCAGCTTTGAACTGTTTTTGGTCTGCATAATCCTTACAGCTTACCTAATAATGGTGGATTTAACATTTTGGATAACAGTTTTTTACACAATTCCAATTTTCTGACACCAATATATTTTTTTAATTTTATTTTTATTTTGTCACATTTATTCAATATGTCCTCTTAAATTATTGTATACTAGAATAGTATTACATGTAGTTAGTTATATATTATATATTATAATATAATGTAGAGACTTATATATTTTTTTCATACACACATATAATCGTTATAGTTATGTCAATTATTCTTTTTTTCATATATTTATATATTATAGAATTATATTTCATTTTTAACGAACGCCTAATAAATTACTACTCCAAATTCAAAATATAATTAAATCGAGCAAGTTTTTGTACTCTCCTGTACTCATTTTGTTTTTTGAACTTTACTTTGTTGTTGTGGACCTTGTGGGTGGAAGATGGAAAATTGTTGGGTTGTGATTTGTGTATGTGTGTTTTTCTTTTATTAAATATATTTTTGTATATTACTTTTTTTTGAAAATCGTACTACATTCGACATTGTGTATAAATAAATGCAATATAAGAGGAATTAATATTCCTAAAAAATAAAACATTTTTATTTATGTATAGTTGCTGCATGGAATATAAATATAAACTAGAGCAAAATTTATAAATGTAGTACAATTTCGTATACCTTACAAAATATTTAGTATGAATTGTTTTTATTATTATATGAGTACGCTTTTAATAAATAGAGAATATATATCGATAAAACGATTTTTGATTGAATTTACCACCAAAAACCGTTAAAACAAAAATCATAATTCCAATATGTAGAAAATAGGAAAAACGTTTAATGATAATTCTAAAGATATTTTTTAAGTATGGTGAGGTATTAAACATTTATAGATTATACAAAATGCAAAAACGACCACGACACAAAAATGGGGTGTTCTATTTATTATATTGTTATATATAATGGTGCTGAGTGGTGAAAAACGTATATTTACTGGGGTTTCTCGAATGTGTCCTTGTTCTGGTAGCCTGACACATAGCCAGAATCATCGACCACATTCTTGCGACCCGAGATGCCCTTTCCTTTGCCGGTCTCGTCGAAGCGTTGTTTAGAAGAGCCCGTGTACTTGGAGGTGTCCGTGAGTCGACTGACGGTAGCAGCAGCTTTTCCCGACTATTTTTTTTATTTTATTATTATTTTATTTACTTAAATTATTTTAAAATAAACTCACGTTTGATGACTGCACCACACCAGGAGCACCACATCCAGCCAGCTTAGCTTTTATCTCGGCCAGATCAACCTTCTTTGTTGTGGCCAGATCGTCGAGGAACTTGCCATAGTCGACGACGGACAACTTCATGGACTTAAGCTTCTTGAAATGAATGGCCGTGTCGGTGGTGGTGATCTTCTTGTCGATGACCTTAGCCTGTTTCATCCATTTGTCGCTTTGCGAGAGAGTGATTTGCTTGCCGTCCGATTTGATGTCACCGAACTTTGAGAAAGCCTTAAAGTTCTCTTTGATGTCAGTCGATACAGCTGGAGCAGCTGCAGTGGCATCAGCGTCAGGTGCTGGCGACGCCGTGCCGTTTGATTCAATTGAGGTACACGCCAGCTTAGCGGCCAAATCGTCGGTGGGAATGGTTGTATCGACTGCTGACATGGTTACAGATCTGCAAAGATGAAGAGAAATGTGTTAATTCATGGAATATTTTTATTTAAGATTATTTTAATTGAATTTAGGGTATTTTTACCTGTGCACGGCTACGTGACAATACATATTTAAATGCTGTAATCCACTAGGAGTTAATTGCATAGTAAAATGTTTTTTTATTGATAAAAGAATTTTAGATATTAAATGAAACGATGATAAAAATATAACTACTATAAAGAATTGTCCAAATGATCAATCAACTGTATAAAATTTTACTATTTTTTAATATCAATGATGTGGGGTCAATTTAACTAAGTATAATAGTAATAATTTTAGTGACAAATTTATTATTCTTCATTATTATATCACCATTCATTTATTTTGATCAATAGGATCAAATGTGACTATATTTCTATTATTTTAATTTATTTAATTCCAATTATGGGATCAATCGATTGCTGATCACAATTTTTGTGATCTATACGCCTAAATAATAGCTTTGGTGAGTGCTTGCTTAGGGATTTTCGAAATCAAGTAACATTTTTGGAAAATCGTTTTTACCTTTTCTGGATAATAAAGTAGTAAAAAACTTAAAAAAACACAATTAAATGTAATCCAAAGAACAAAATATAACTTAACTTGTAAAAATGGGTT
>JAAAKO020007236.1:0-35678 GCA_010015015.2 Bolitophila cinerea | reverse complement strand
ATCTGCCCGCCGTGGGCTCCATCCCATACAAGTCATTGCTTGAACCGTTTCTGGCCATTTCGTCGGCGCTATCATTTCCAGGAATATATGAGTGACCAGGAACCGACCTTAGATCAACATTATTACTAATGTATAGCTCTGTGAGTTCGTGGAGACATTCCTGGACAGTTCTGGAAGTTATTCGGCACGCGTTTAGTGCTTTTAAAGCAGCTTGACTGTCCGAACATATTACAATATTTTTGTCTACTAAATTAAAAGCTTTTAGTTCAACAATAATGGCTGATATTGCAAAAATGTCTCCCTGGAAAACCGTCGCAAATTTACCCAGAGGGATTGCTATACTGTACAAAATACACCTGCTCCAGCTTATGAATCCACTTTGGATCCATCTGTATAGATTGCTACCTCATTTTTACATGGGAGTGCTATCCTGGCTTTTCCAATCTTCTCTGCTAGGAAAAGTTGTTGCAAAGGACTTCTTGAAGTAAATTTTTAGAAGCATTAATCCAGTTTTGTCAGGATTGACACTTAGACTATTTTTTTATTATTAATTATATTTTTTGTGAGATGCAAAATTTCCACCGAGTTAATTCCGCAAAAAAATCCTGACAATGATGCACAGGAAGAGAGTGAATTTAAGTCAAGAATTGATTTCAAGTGGATTAACGTCAGAAAAATTCCTGAGAGTAATGCATAGTTGGACTCTAACTTATTTTAAGTATTCTTTCTGACGTTATTACACATTCTTATTCTCAGGATTTTTCCTGGGATTAAATAACGTGAAAAGCCAGTTGTGACTAATAGGCAGGATTTTTATCCTGACGTTAAATCTTTTGAGCCCATAGGCCAAAGTGGTTAGCCCATTATCCTAAGTCCCGCAAATCGGCCTGTCAAACTCTTCTATTTTCGTAAATAGCAGTCGACCCGGCACGTATACCTAATTTTGGTATCCTCGGTCTGCTACATACTTGGGCAAAATACCTTAAAAAAGTATTTCAAATAAGCAATACAAAATATATAGTTTTGTTTTAACTATTTGAGAATACTTTTACTTTTAATACTTTTTTTAAAAGTATTTTAAATACAAAATATTATAAAAATAGTATTTAAGGACTGAGATCAAAAAAATGTTAACTTTGAAATGTTATAAACACAAAATTCCCAAACAGACAAACAAAAATCATACAGTAGGCTTTGCGTTAAAAAAAAACTTCTGATAAATTTCTATTATATTTTTTCCGCTATGTAAACTAAAACTTTAGTTTGAGTTATGACATCAGAAGTGAAAAGACGCGAATTAATTGCTCGATTTTCTAAAGAAAATACGCGATGGAGTCAGAAAACCATTGCCATCAAGGCAAAAGTTTCACAAAAACGGTATCAAATGTAATAAACGAATTTGATAGAGACTTGAACAGGAAAATCGGTTCTGGATGAAAAAATGGTTTCGTATGCCCACAGAAGTTGATGAAAATCGTCGCTTTGTTAGAGAAAAATCCAAGGCTGTCCAATCGAAAGTTGGCGGCAAAAGCAAGCTGCAGCGAGTATAATATTCGCAAAATCAAAGCAGCTGCGGGTCTTAAGACTTACAAAGTACAGACAGTACCTGACAGGAATTCCATATAGAAAACCTGAAAGCACAGCGCCAAGCTAAAAAGTTGAAGTCAGATTTTTTCTCAATATTCGATTGCTGTGTTATGGACGATGAAACTTATGTACTGTCAAGATTCTACCAATTGCCAGATCAGGAGTATTATACCGCAAAAGAACGAGGAAAAGTCGAGAAACAATTAAGAACAAAACAAAAGTCAAAGTTCCCCAAGAAGTTTTGCAAGCGATTTGCACTTGTGGGCTAAGAAATCAGAGTTAAGTAGCAACTGACACTATTAATGGTGAAATTTATTTATTAGAAAACACAGAATTTCTACTTTCTATTGCCACTACAGCAAAGTGTCCCTCAAATGGTGCAAAGACAAAAACATCGAAATAGTGTCAAAGGAAGCCAACCCACCAAATTGTCCAGAGCTTCGGCCTGTTAAGAGATATTGGGCTCTGACCAAAACAAAATTAAAGGAAACAAAGAAGGAATGCCCGACACGAAAAAGATTTCATAAATAAATGGAATGGCAGTCAGCAAGAAGGTCTTAGAAGGCACTTATGGCAGGGTTACCGAAGAAGCTGACAGATTTCTACAAACAACAATAATTAAATTATTTGTGGTTTTTAATCAGAAACTAAATTTGATTTTTAAAATTGTTTGAATTTTTATAATTGGATATTTAAAATACGGAAAAAATATTATTTTAAAAAGTATTTAGTTATTTAAAATACCAAACCAGGATTTGGTTATTTAATATACTAAAAAACGATTTTGGTATTTACAAAGAAAAAGAAAAAAAAAATAGATGCCAGATTTATTTTTATTTAATCACGCCGGGTTTTTCCGGAGCAAAAAGTTATTTTTGGTCCGAGATGGACCGCGGGTTCAAGACCTCTAGTCTGGAACTCCGAAGCGCATAGGTATAGTGCAGAAGAGATCTCCCATCGTATATAATCAAGTTTAAATTAAACCTCCCAACCCTAAGACTAAGACCTAGAGCAAAAAAACTTATAAAACAGTACAAGCATTTGTAACGGTTTAAGCAATGTGTCGAATTCTAGCAATACCGTTAGAGTCTCATAAATATTTTGTTCGATAAAATAGGTACAACGAAGTTTTAGTTATTATCTGTTTATTTTTTCGTCGTAAAAAAAAATGTTTGTTAAATTTATTAAAGATAAATTCTAATTATACAAATTAACAGTTCAACAAGTGATAGTTTATTAATTTATTAGTGTAAAATGGGAAGAAATACGAGCAGGTGAACGCCAAAATATAAAAACCCTACAAAAATCTGGTGTTGCATATAGGGAAAAGGCCAGGATTATAAAGTGCTCCGTAAATATGGTATCGAATGCTATCAATTATGAACCAAAATCAGGAAGAAGGGGAAATCGAAGAAAAACCTCTAGACCAACAGATAGCGATATCGTAAAATTATCAAAAAAAGATTCATTTATGAGCACTAAAGACATTGTCAAGGAACTACACCTCAACATATCAACATCCACAGTTCGAAAAAGACTCATCGAAAATAATTTACACGGTCGAGTTGCTCGGAAGGTACCGTTTCACTCCCATAAACATCTAAAAGACAGAATGAAATTTGGTAATTTTCATTCTGATTGGAAAGGACCTGAAGGAATGAAAAAATGGAACAATGTGCTGTGGTCTGATGAGTCCAAGATACATTTAAAAGGCTCTGATGGTAGAGTGTTTGTCCGGAGACCAATGCTGCAAGAATTGTCACCGAAGTATACAAAAAATACGTTGAAGCATTCGGGGTGGTAACCCTACTACCCTTGAAGGGGGATCCCACACCAAAAAACCGTTAAAATAGTTATCGGTCACCTACCCTCTTATAGGGGGTGGGGTCAAAGACTTAAGATAATATCAGAAAAACTTTATTTAAATATATCTGTCAAATAAAAAAAAGAAGAACAAAAACTAAACAATCCTTGGGGCGTAAATAGCAGAGGCTAAAATGAAAAAATGCCTAATGATAGGTTAAGACCTAGAGAAAGATAAAAACAAAAAGATAGGACTATAGCACCCTTTTGTTTCTTTTTAATTTTATAGTCATATATGTCAAATTCTTGTTTACCTAATCTTCTTTTTGATTTCATCCTAACCTCTATCACCATAGTTGGCTGAACTAACGAAGAACTTTTACCAGCCTTATGGGGTGGAGCGGTCCTCCCACAGCAATGCAAGCTTTATGAACCGAATTAATTCGCATTCTTTTATATTATTTGAAAATATATAAGGACAATTTTCAAACTACCTCTCATTTAATTCCAAAAAAACATCCCTTATATTTAACCCCCTTTAAATAAACGTTTTTCTTATATTTTCATAAATCTGTAGGCGTTTGTGCAGTTTAGGATTTAGTGCCTGGGGATTTTTTTTCCCCTACCCCCTCTCATAACGGGGTCTCCCCAACCCCGAATATCATAATATGGTTTCTAGAAAATGAACCCCTTAGAGGTGGGAGGGGTTCAAAGATTTGGGAAAAAATATTCCGCAGCGTCCTGGAAAGTATGCTTAGTGTGTTGGGTATCAATTTAAAGGTATTTAAAATATCTAAAAATTAAAAATTAAATGGAGAAAATCGGACTCCCCATTCAGGAGATATTCAAAAACGTGATATTTCATATAATTTGCTCTAGGGGGAGGAGGGAAGGGGGGAGGTGAAAAAAGAATGCAATTATTTTGTAAAAGGCCAAATCTAAACAGACAGTTTTTAAGGCCTTGGACACCCTTTTTAGGGCAGTGTAAGATTAATATGGTTTTATGCCATTTAAACCTTAGTTCAAACAAATGTATAGAGAATATATATATTTTTTGCAATGGGGTCTACGGCCCCAAAAACAAATGGGCTGTATAGATTTGAGACTTAAAAAAAAATGACATCATTTTTTTCCTTTTCCCTTCCATTTCACTCATTTATATGAAATTGTACAAAAAAAAGACTTTTTTCCATTTTTGTCTTAAATCTCCTAAATAGGGGGTGCGATACCAATTCAGTATTATTTATTTTAAAAATGCTACTGCGCCCAAATTTAAAAATTCGGTTTTGTTATGGTTTGGAATTTTCCTAAATTTCCTTTCCTACAACATGCATAAACTCTGAACACACGCGCGTTCGCGTGCATTCTGCGCGCACACACACACACATACATAACCACAAAACACGCACGCAAGTGAGTTATTATTACTAACTGTTTATAGGTACACCAATACTGTGGCGCCCTTAACTGATGGTGAAAAATGTAAAATGCCAGTTGGGCTTTTCACTCACACCCGTGCTCGCCACGACCCGCGAGCGAAGTCAACTCTACTTGCACACACACACACACACAAACATGTACGCACACACACGCGCACCCAGCGCATATGTATTGTTTGTCGTGACATACACACACTCACACACACTCACACATACTCACAAACACATACCGCGCCGAACAAAAGCTTATTTACAAACATGTGCACACGCTTTTGGAACAAACTTACACGCTCTTTCTCTGTCTTTCTCTATTGCTCTCTATTGTATATACAGATTGGAGTTTTCCTGGCTGTTTTGTTTGCTGGTGTGTGTGTGTACACTCTGTGTATATGTGTATGTATGGGTGTATGCGCGAGCAAAGTGTGTATGTGTACATGTATGTGTGCGTTTATGGATAAGTGGGCCAAATTTTCTTTTCACACAAACAGGTACAGAAAATGCGATTCGAATACAGGGTTAAATTATTTATTAATGTATGCGTAGAATTGGTTTCTGCTTACGGTAAACACGCTATATAGCGACGAACGTCCCAGAGCGAGCAGTGAGCACACTCGCTTCGATATTATGGACTATGTGGCCTGCCAAACGCGTTTGGTGACAATAATTACAGTCGGAAAATCCTTGGAAACTCAATGTCAATGCTGCCCTACTTTTTGCTGTGTATAGAATTATAGGGATGGCTCTTTGGTAATTTACGATTTTCACAGGTCAAACTGGGCAACGCGCAGCACGCCGAAACACTAACACAGACACAAGAAACGTTTCAATCGCGGAAAACACTAGAAAATTCAGTTTTATTGCACTTTGTTTACAGTTGTTTAATCGACAACCACGAGCGAGTTGTTGTCCGTGGTACAAAACATGCTCACACTGATAATACACACCAGCGAGTTACCGCACACACACACACACGCACGCACACATACACACGCAATTCTCAATTCTCATACACGCGCAGCACCGGGCAACACTAACACTACCAAACAATTCCAATCGGAAAAAAGAACGTTTACACTGTACGCACACACAATCGCACACACCGCCGCCGCACTCGCGAACACATACACACACTTGCGCACAAATAAAAACTATACATACACACACACTAAATACAGAAGAGCACCGAGAGGACCGAGCAAAATATCAAAGCAGTTTGAACACGAAATTAGTGCCGTTTTAGCAAATAGACATTAGGAACTTTGAGGTCACAAGGTAACTGTACAGGTTTTGATGGATTCCAACAAGAAAACGGCACTAATCGGTTACAACGAGCAGTTTTAGGGCCGCACTACTTTACTTACTCTCTACAAACATCGAACACACAAAGTTTAACACACACATCTAACTTCATCTGTCATCTCGTGAGTGTATTGTGAATGTTCTCTTTGCGTACTGCACTATCGACGCGGTTTGTGTATTTGCTGAGGTTGTGCAGCGCAGCGACATCTAGCTTAAGTGGTTAGTACTAGTGGTTTAAAGAACAGTCACAAAAGTTTTAATAAATATATATTAAAAAAAAGTAAAATTAAACACAAAATTGGTATATTTTGGAATATTTTCTTTTGACTTTGTACTTTGACGCGGTTTGTGTATATGCTGAGGTTGTGCAGCGCAGCGACATCTAGCTTAAGTGGTTAGTACTGGTGGTTTAAAGAACAGTCACAATGATTTAAAAAAAAAAAAAGTAAAATTAAACACAAAATGGGTACTACCTTGCTCATCTCATGTCCTTTTTTACCAGCAGGCTTTCCTGAGTGTAGCAGAATTCGGCAGTCAAATCTGGTCCAGTGAAACGATACACTTTACATTTAGTACTGGTAGGTAGAGGAAGGTTGCTTGAAGGACGCCTTGGTTGTTTTTTACTATTTCCGAAAGGCCTGTATACACGAATGTTTCTATGGCTTTAGTACAGTTTAGGCCGAAGGCCTAAGAGATATTAAGAAACATCTTTTATTGAACAATTTAATATTAATTGGGGAAGGGGAAGAGGAAAAAAAAAATAATGTTGCCATATTTTTTTAAGTCTCAAATCTATACAGTTAATTAGTTTTTGGGGCCGTAGACCCCCATTGCAAAAAATATATATTTTCTATACATTGGTTTGATTTAGTTCAATTTCGCATGAGTCAGCCGACCACGAACTAATGTTTAATTGGCCTAAGACCATATTAAGCTTACACTACCCTAAAAAGGGTGTCCACGGACTTAAAAACTAAAGAGCTTTTTAGGATTGACCTTTTACAAATAATGGCATCCTTTTTTTTCCTCCCACCCCTTCCCTCATCCCCCTAGAGCAAATTTTATGAAATATCACGTTTTTTTGAATATATACTGAATGGGGGGGGGGAAACCCATTTTATTTTTAATTTTAATGGGTTTTAATTTTAGATATTTGAAATACCTTTAATTTGATACCCAAGACACTAAGCATACCTTTCAGGACGCTCCGGAATATTTTTTTTTCATTTTTTTTTCCAAATCTTTGAAACCGTCCCACCCCTAAGGGTTCATTTTCTAGAAACCATATTATGATATTCGGGGTTGGGGGAGACCCCGATATGAGAGGGTATAGGGGAAGAAATAATCCCCAGGCACCTACTACCTACCTCCCAGCCATCAGTTTTAGGTGAATATTTGATTTTAAAGACATTGGAGTAGTTGGAACCAGCCTTCGGAATCTCGATCTTACTTAGAAAGTCCTGGGTTAGATACCTGATGAAAAACGGCCAATAACTCTCACACTGGACATTTAGTCCTAGATAGAAGAAGGTCTGCCTTTGCTTGTTGTCCATGATTTCTTAAAGGCCTGGAATACGAGGGGTATAATTATAGCTAATAGAACCTAATTGGCATATATCGAATATATTCTTTAAGAGGCCTAGAGAGAGACGTTAACCAAATCGGTGCTAAACTTTAATTGCCAGGACCTCGGCTAAATTTGCGGAATCTTAACAGAACACTGTAAACTGAATAAGCACCTGCATAGGTTGGGATTTTCTAAGCTATTTAAGATGAAAAGTGTTTCACTAACACCAGATTTCCCGTGATGAACTCCACCGCCTCCATTTTGGGAAGATCGCAGAGTGCACTAAGAAATATTGTAGATTCCCGGATTACTAACGTCTCTAAGAAACGGTTTATAGTACAATAAGCCCTTTTTGTGACCTACGTGCTGGACTAGTCTCTGTAAGAAGGTAACCCGCATCTCCTCAACATCATCTTCTTTATCTAAAGCTGAAAACTGATTCAAAGTGTCTCCTAAGAGCAACGTTTTATTAGTAGAGCTGGCAAGTATAGAGAGGACCGTTTATGCTTGTTGTCCAGGATTTCTAAAAGTTCTCTGGAAAACTAGACCCCTCGTTATATTTTTTTTGGCTGAAAATAAATTACGGGCTACTTTAGACGGTATACTCCAGCTGACACCACCGACACCTCCCATTCATCAGTTTTGGTTGAATATTTGATATTAAAAACATTGGAATAGTTTATCAGCTGAAAACTTATTCAAAATGTATCCAAAAGAGTGTAGGCAAGACTCAAATATTTTATTATTAAATTTTATTTTTTGCACTAGTTTTTAGTTTAAGTTTTGTATTTAGTTTTGTACTTTTATTAGCTTCGTTAGCTTTGAATATTTTAGATCTACACACGGTTTATCTTAGAACTGGAGAAAAAACTTGATTGGACATATATTATAATTCGTAACACTTGTAAGGTGCTGCATTAAAAATAGTTTATTTGTATATAAAAATGTTTTTCACTATATCGCGTAATATATATTTTTATAGAGAGAGAATAAGTAGATTCTGATGAGCCCTTTATGTAAAGTCCATTTTCCATAATAATTTGTTTACTTGTCGTAGATGAGGCTTTTTGATTGAACAAAAAAGATCAAACTATTGTTATAACACTACACGTTTATTGTTTATAGTGTATTACATTTATTTTTAGTTTCATTGACAAATTATTTTTTAAATTCTGTATATATATAATATGTAAATACCACACTTACACATAACAATGCATAATACAATATATAATCCTCTATAGTTTGCTAATTATATCATTTATCCATAAGAATATTGAACTGTTCAAGTAATGATAGGGCTAATCATCTCAGATGCACGGCACTTGAAAGATTTTCGATGCGCGTGCGCGTGTGTGTAAGATGTGTTGGGCTCTTTTTGGACTGCTCTAAATAATGAGATTTATATTGCGAAAACTGTATAGTAAATAGCGTGTACTATTATTGTTATTATTATTATTATTATTATTATTAATATTATTACAGAAGTAATTGTATTAAGGTAGATATTATACAGAGTTTATTTTAATATATGTATATAGATGTAATATTGTGTGTTTATTCAGATTTGATAATATTGTTTTTGGGTGTCTACACGAAATTTATATATAATAAATGTATGTTCTAGAATAGGTATTAGATATCTACCTATAAGACCTATGAGTATAATCAATGTCTTTTCGTAAAGTAAAATATTGTTTTAGTATGACGATAAACAAATGCTAAATTCAAACCAAAGCGATGATAAAGAAATTCTAGCAATCCTCCTAAATATTATAAAGTTTAACCGATTACAAGTGATTAACAGTGGATTGCGCACATTGAATCGGAAGGGCCATATAACCCTGCGTGATTTAGTACAGGCGAACGTCAGACACAAGGATTGCTCGCGCGATTGAACAATCCGGTGCCGTCATGTGACGAACGCCCAGAAACGTCCAGCAAACAGGGTCACAGGGCGTTGCAATTCTACCTGCACTGTATCACTATCAACAGAGTAATCTATCTTATGAGATTTCAAGTAATTAACACAATCAATTTAGTTTCTAAATATTTATATAATATACCGCATATATTAAAAGAATGTTTAAGAGTTTGACAAAAGCGCAGCTGGGCGTCTAAAACGAAACACTACGTGTTTGTGTGCTGGTGTCGCTTTGAGAATAAATACTTTTAGACAACAGAGACATTATTTAACCAGCATTAAACATATCCATTGTGTTTATATTCTTTTCTGTTTTGATCAAACTATTTTGTTTTTGTTGTATAATTCAGTTTGAGTGTGTGTGTCTGTTGTTTGTGTATGAATATATATCGAGATGTTTTAACACGCTCACCATTTTTTTAAAACGTGCACATTAGGGTGAGCGCGAGCATTTTATCATCGTATTTAGCATCGAGTTTCATAGAGTCCACTGCGTCCAATGTATCGCACCCATTTAATGACATCGTGGTCGGAGTAATTCAGTTTTGGCTCAAATACCTTCAAGTAGCGAACCTGAAATGCGATTTAATGTTTAGATGCATACAATTTTAATAAAATAGTCGTGTCAGGTGTTACTTTAAAACCAGATGGAGCAAACGGAACTTCAAAGTTCATCGAAATTGGCGGACGAGTCCATTTCTTCTTGGTATCCGTTTCCAGAAGCTCAATCTCAGCCGACAGTTGCGTTTCTTTCATTCCAGCCATGCGCTTGATCCTGAAAACGAAAGACGCACTTATAAATCATATCAAATTTAATTGAGATTTTAAAATCTAACTTCCAGACGATTGCATTTTCGGATGCCTTGTACTTCGCCTTGCCCTTCAGACAGATCAACTGCACTCCGGACGTATTCAGTGGTGTCGGAATCTTTACTTCAATCTTTTGGCCCAGCAACGAAGGTTTGAAGCTTGATTTAAGCACGACCTACAAAAAGTATTACATAAGTGAATGTCTGCAAATATAAAAACAAAAAAACTTGACCCAAACTAACCTTAACCTCCATCTTGGTACGACCGACCTCGCGCACTAACGGAATCACCCTGAACGGCAGCGAAATATCCTTGGTCGTACGATATCGCATCAGCTCAAACTCACCATCGGGTGGAATAAAACTGATCGAATGCTCGGTCTCGAACTTGCTAAGCTTTACGCACTGATGGAACTGACAGTCATCAATAACCACCACAGGCTTTCCGGAACGACTAGCCTCTACCTCTGCCGTGCCCGAGATGCCACGGCCCTTCGATTCCATGACAATCTTATCGTTAATGCCGAACTTGCACTCAGGCATACCTTCACACACCAAAAAAAAGGAAACAATTAACACATTTCTATTAAATCATTCAGATAAAGAAAATTACCCGACAAATAGGACTTCACAACAACCTTGCCGGCAACGTGCGCTGACAGAACCTGACCTTGCGGGCTCATCAGTAAGTTCACGTACTCCAGTACGTCCAGGAACAGCTCGTTACGGCGATACTTGATGCCCTCACGACGCCAACCGATCTGTCCGGTGACCTGTGACGTGATCTGAGCTTGTTCCTCTTTCGTGGCAGACTTAATGCCTTGCTGCGTGATGAACGTTTTCAAGACACCGGTGTCGGTGTTTTGCGGATATCCAAAGTCCAGGATTTCTGTGATGCCGAATTGCAGAATAGCAATATAATTAGAAATTGTTATGGTCAAATTTATAAATGGAGATTTAAATAAAACAATCCGTTCTCAAAAAAAAATTGTAAGTACACAAAATCTCCAAGAATTTGTCAAGAAACGAACAAATAAATCATTTTTTACTTTTCCTAACAAGATCTACAAGAATATGAAGAAAAGTTTTAAAAAGTATATTCAATTTTAATTTCTAATATTGGGATCTTTATATCCAAAAAAGGGTGTTAAGCTATATTTTTAGCGTGCTGGATTGTAAGATAAACAAGCTACAAAATCAAAACAAAAAAGTATATTTTGTGGCCTCCAAATATAGCGGACGGAAGAAGATAAGTTATAACAATGTTTAACTCTTAAACACTCACCGTCCAACAGCTCGTAAATCAGAACAAAGTTATTCTTAATGTTCTCCTCGGAGATCTTGCCAAAGTACGACTGCATCACCTCAATAATTTTGAGCAGGAACTCAAACACCATGGCAGCGTTTACATTCTGCTTGGTCACAGCAGCCAGCCAAATATTAGCTCGCTAAACAATAAAATGCACAACATGTTAGTAATGAATAATAATATTATTTAAATTGATTGATTTGTTATTACCTTAATGTGAAAGAAGCTGGTGCGCGCAATATTCGTGACAGGCGAACGCACTTGTTGCCTGGCATGGATAACGTTCACCCGGAATGCGTCCACTGCGTTCCGACCGATGTCATCTCTGTAGACGCGCGAGATCAACACCTCTCCCTTGTGATTGTACACAAACAATCCACCGATCATGATGATTGATTGATGATTATTTGCACCCACACACCAAATAATAGATGAATAGTTTTAAAAAAACTTCTAAAAATGTGTAAAAAAGGCGTTACATTTTGTAAAATCGGTTTCCTGTTGAGATAAAAATAAAACAACCGCAGCTTCAATTACTATTTGCATGCAAGTAATTGTTACGAAGATTTTACACATACATCATACGCATATGCGTACATATACACACACACACTGATATATATGCTTCTAGAGAGCCTTTGCGCTATATTATATGAATAATGGGCGTGTAAAATATGATGTATTGGACCGCTCCAAGACATACTACTTAACTTTCAACTAGCACTACATTTAATTTTAATAAATCAATCAAGCATAGTTGAAAATTCTTCTTTCAGCGCACAACCCGAACCCGAAGGTGGGAAAAAATTGATTAAAAATGCCCGTGCAGTCGAATGCGGTACAACGAGTCCAAAAATTCACCTGTTTCGCTTGATATAAAGGCAAATTGAGAAATCGAAAATGCTTGCTAACCATAGCTTGAGGGTTATTACCTATATGCATTAGTCACAGGACACGTTTAATGGGCAGCATACGGAATCACTCCATTATATACCACAGAAACAGGCCGCGATTAAAGTTTAGTTTTATCCGAGCTACGCGAACACAAAATGATGACAACTTATCTCTGCAAATACTGCAAAATGGATTTTTCAAATTTCATGTGTCAGAAATGATGTAGTAAACGCACGTCCGCATTGGTAGTAGATTCATTTTGTTTTTAATGCATATTAATGGAGGATGCACAATAGTGTTTAAAAAAACGAAAAAAGAAGAAGAAAAAACATTGAAATAGATTATTTGGATTTTTGATTTGGGTTTTGGGATAAATATAATCATACAAAAATCATACACTATAATACTCGATATAATTTACATGTTTTTTTAAAAAAAACATAACAAAAATATCGTTAAAATATATAGTTGAAACAATTTGTCTAATGTAATTCAATGCTAAAAAACAGATAATAATTTATTAGGTAAATCACAACGCGCCAAGACACACACACACTACTTTACGCTAACGCAAGGCGCCGCCGAGAAACGGTTGAGGCGACAGTTCCCAGCAGGTGTCCCAGAGCTGTTTTTAAAACGCTCAGCATTCTTCTGCAGAGTCCTGTAGCTCAGTATAAGTTTCTTTAACGATGGCCTTCGAGATTTGTATTGCGCCCGCGGAGACAGTTTCTCAGCTAAATACGTTTTGTAGTTGAGCAGCTTCTTGGCAATCTGTGACTCTCGGCGTTTGCGCACCTGTTTGCGATAGAGTTTTCCTTTTTTAGTCGGCAGCCTTCTGAAGAGCCTTGGTGCATCTTGTAAAATCTGTGTGCTATTATCTATTAGGATTTCACTGTCGGAATGAGCATCGATCAGCTGAATGACGAATGATTGCTGGGCTCCGCCTTTCATCACATGGTCTATTTGAATTTTTCGGCCGATTTGTGGTGGCAGAGTATTCGAAACTTCGGTTTCACATTCACTTTCAGTCGACGCAGCATCATCACCAGCACAATTATTATAATTGATAATCTTTGCTGATAATAGGGCTTTCGATGGACGATGTGGTTTCTTCTGTGGTTGTATTTTTTTAATGTTAGTAATAATACGGTGTTTAGTGTGTCCATTAACGACCGATGTAAAACTATAAATTTTCAATTTATTCGGTTTGTTGGTTCTGTTTATTAGTTTTGGTGGGCTGTCTAAGTATTTCGCCGGCTAAAAAGAGAAGCACAAAAATCATTTTATGTATTAAATGGTCCACATTGAAAGTCGAAGAAAGTTTCGCTTCTTACCTTTTTAATAACCCGTTTCATAGGAGTTCCCATAAATTCTAGTGGCAACTAAAACATATAATTTATAGCATTCATATATTATATTATAAAGACGAAATAATATATGTTACCTCTTCTTGATTGGATTTGGCAGGTGGTGGTTTAAGATTTATTGATGGCACCCAATCTGCATTACCCGAGTCAATTGTTTTAGCAGGTGAGCCTATGTAATAAAAAAGAAAAAATTATAAAAAATATAAATTTAAAGAAATCTTTCACACAGACCGGTTAAAAAGTGAAGCGCACATATTTTCGAATCATAATGTTTAAGTCTCCATTCCGTTATATTAACGGCTACTAGCCAAGCATTGCGCCTTTTTATACGTAATATATTAAGTTTGTCATCAATTCTATAAACATATATATATATAAAAAAAATTTAAATGTTTTATCGTATCAAAAATAATCAATTATTTACCCGTCAGGTGTTGCTTGTGGGAATCTGAAAAACGCTGGGTGCAATCCTGCGCGATATACCGATTTGCAATTCAGCACAACACAGCCAGATGAACAGACAACCGTAGGTCCACCATTTTCTATAAACAAATAATATTGAATATGTTTAATATCGTATATAAGTGTTTTTTACCTGTTTTAACTTTTAGCCGGCCAGGCCTATGAATTGTCGGCACTGAGCCTATCTTTATGATCACACGTCCTTTATCGATTGATTGTATGCACTCTGGCGAAAAGTGCTCTGAGCAAACGTGGCCATTAGTTTTAGTTTTGTCCGTGTCGCTCACATTACAAAAGTCCAACCATTTTTGGCGCGCCACCGGATTAACGGGTAATGAATAAAATGAGGTTTTCTTTGGAGATAACGACGTAGCTACACAACCCGGTACAATGCATTTTGAGAAAGAACCGACCATCATCTAAAAATAAATACAAAGAATAAATGGATAAAAATTTGAAAAAACATTTTTTAAATCTTAAATTTAAATTTTGCCAAAATCTAGTACAATATTTCTCGCAATATTTTTGTTCTTCGACCATGCATTTTAAAGATTCATATATCAATTAATATATATATTTATATAAACATATATTATTCAGTTGTATATAAAAAAAAAAAATATTTGAAATTTCTATCTATCCATAAATTAAAAAAGGAAGATTTTTTATAAATGCGATACAAATACAAATACAATAATAAATAACAAATTATACATAGAACATCATATAGAAATATTTTGCTCAGCATTGACAGCTATTAACCGTGTTTAGGATTTAGGCAACTTAGAAATATTTACATACACAAAAAAAACGTTTATTTACCAACTTTTTGCGTTTTAAACCAATAGAAACTTGTAAAAATATTAAACTTGTGTCTATATTTTGTATTTTAAAGTAATGTCATATACAATTTATAACGTCAACCGATGTTTGACAGACTTGCGTGATGACGTCGTGGGTGTCATGTGTCAAAAATTAAATGCAAAATATAAATGCAAAGTACTAGAATTTAAACATACGCAAACGAAAGCTGTTAAAAATAACTATTAAAAAAGAGAAATATATATGCTAGGTTTTTATTATTGATGCTTGATGCAGAGCTAGAGCGACGGATTCATTTTTATAGCCCGAATTTAAAGAGAATGTAATTGAGGCGTTCAATTTAACTGAATAATAAGTTGCTTATTGTTCACGTTTTGATTCAGTCAATCTTTTACAGCTTGTTGTGAAAAATTTAACTGATAAAGTCTAAACCCGTGGTAAAGTCAAACATCAGAAACACATCAAACTTTCCAAACAGAAAATTGTCAAATTTACACATATTATATTATACCTGTTTACCTTAGTATTATTATTTGATGTAAAATATTTACTAAATCATCCTTACCCAGACTCATGGAGAACAAATGTCAGTTTTAGCTTCACAAATACTTAAATAATTTGCTATTGTTGACAAGGAAACTTGTGTAAACAATAAGAATTCGTTCTTCGTTCATTGACAGTCGTCGTGATGTTAATAATAAATCTCGTAATTAATATAAGAAAAGCAAATGACCTTTTGTGATTGTATTTTTGGACATTTGACAGATTTCAAACAAAGTACGTACTAGACTATTTGGTTTATTTCATGCGGTTTATTTAAAATAAATAAATAAAATAAATTATATCAAATGAGAATATTATGCTAGCGCTGAGCTTTTATATAATATTTAAAAGAATGTATTATATGTTTTATGAATGGTAGTTTTTCCTAATATTATTAAATAAATCTTTTGCCATTGTGAATCGTTCTAAATTTATTTTTTCGTGAAAAAACATCTAGTACTTCAGTTTATTATTTTTAAATGCAAGCTGTCATGATGAAAGTCAATAAAAAAACAAGAATTTAATTTTTAACAAAGCACGATAGTGATAATAGTGAAAACAGAGAAATATCATTCCCAAACTAGCCCGACATCATTTGTGGGCTATTTTCTAATAGGCTCACAAAGGTTATACACAATTCAGATTACCATAGATATTAACATGGAAAACACAGATACGGCTAATACCGTGTCTGTCGGACTGCCGCCGGTTGCACCCAGAGAGGCTCTGGTAAGTACTGGCGTCTCGCATCACAGATCAGCACATTTAAATTTTGAATTCCACAGATTAGCACCGCCATGACCTTTCTGAACAACCCAAACGTGGTGCGAAGTCCACTCAACCAAAAGCAAAAGTTCCTTCGGTCCAAAGGTCTAACCGAAGATGAAATTCAGATTGCTTGCGACCGTTGTGGTGTTTTCACAAGAGACCCGAACAGCACTGTCATAAATATGGGCACTCCACCTGCACACGCAGCATCAGTTTACACGCAATTACAACAACCACAGGAATTGTCTTTGGTGCAGCGAATTCGGGACGTACTCAGCACCACTGCTCTGTTTGCTGGTGTCGGCTATGCACTGTATATGTTTTATAAGGTAATTTCTAGAGCTTCAGGTTAAAGATCTATTAAATAAATACAAATTCTTCAGAATTTCATTGTTCCATTGTTGTTTGGACGCAAAAAAAGGAAAAAGACCGTTGAAGAGCACTTGGATGAACTGAATTGCAACGTGATCAAGCGCATCGAAGACATCGGTGAAGAGCTTACAAAAATACGTGATGATGTAGCCAAAGCCGCTCGAAGCGAGTCAACGGCAAGAGAGTTCTGTAATTTTAAGGCTGACTTGGACGCTATTAAGGGATTGCTTCTAAATAGGTAATATAAAATTGATGAAAAACGTAAAATTGTTTAATTATGCAATTTAATTTTCAGAAAGCAATTCTCGAGTCCCGTGCTGCCTCCATCAATTCCAGTGTGGCAGCTTCATTCGCAGCTACAGTCACAGCAAAAACCCGTCGACACCGAAGAGGACAAGCACTATGACGCCGGATCGGGATCGGGTTCCAGCGAAACCGAAGTGGTTACCAAAAACAGTGACAGCAGCTTAGAAATGCTGTGAGTGCTCTGTGTGGTCCATGTATTGACTAATCTAGATTATACATACATATTCATGTAAATTATATGAGTGCACGCCTAAATTTTGATACACATTCTCCCTGATGGTTACACCAAAAATACTCAACAACAAAAAATAATGATCCCCATTTCGTTAACAGAGATCTGTATACACACTTAGTTTAAGCTGAAGATTACGTTCGCCGTTTTGTTATCCGTAAAATATGTTTTTGTTTGTTTTCTTTTCAGATCGTAAATAATTGATAAGAAATCCATTTTTGTGGTCGCGGCCGAATTCGTGTGCATTTTGTATGCCGTCATGGATCAACATCAGTTTTATCAGTAATTTCAATTAAATAATATGTACTAAATAATTATGTTTAAATTGTATATTGGGTTAAAAATGTGTGTATTGTTTTGTTATTTTATGTACATGGAAATGGCTTCACAGAAAATCTAAATAAAGTGTATGGTTAAGAAGAAAATTATAAACGTGTCATTTTTAATGGATATATGATAATAATAAAAAGTCACTAACATGATCTAGAAGAAGTCAGCCGTTGTGCTAGCAAAATTCAGGTAATATATTGTATAATGTATAGTAAAAGCATTTGTTTTTATTTGAACGATCTTTTTATACACGAGATATATTTATGTAATTTGCATTTGTTGTAATTTCCTTCTCTGCAAATATAGGATGTATCTTAATTTTGTGTGTGTGTGTTTTATATAATAGTTATTAGTTATTATATATTAGTATTTTTTCTGTGTAAGTAGTAGAAAGTAAAAAGTACACAAGCAACGGTGAATTATATAGTTTTTGGGGTTTGTGATGTGCATTGCAGATAACAAATTTAATTGTTTGTTATTCAATGAAGCTGATAGTCGCATTTCATTCTTTTTATCACTATCACGACGATTACGCTTTGAAAATATTTTGTATTTAATTCAACGAGAAATTTAATAAAAAATTAATAGAAATCCTTAATTAGTCCGTAATTTTGAATAACAGAATTTATTTGTTTGCATATTTTATATATTTTGAATAGGATAAAATGCAGGAAATTGCAATGAAAAGACACTATCACTCCTAATTATATATTTATAATATAACGTTTCAAATTTGTTTAGAAAAAATCTCTGTGATCAATTTCTTTCATGGTGAAATTCACATTATTATACTAAATAAAGTATAATGTTGTGTGTGTGTGTGTGTGTTTATCTATAATAATAATATCTGTGTGTCTGTACATTATACACGTTTACATTGAGATTATGTTAATTAATCATTATTATATATTTTACAAGCAATATTTTTGTTTTTTTTTATACAGAAGATAATATAATACTAAAACAAACATATATTGCTTAGAACTTATGGTATTTGTTAAAATCAGCATCATCGCGTGTGTGTGTGTGTGTGTATGTGTGTCACAATCACAAGGAACAACAAAAAACAAATTTTAAAAATATCTGAATCAATAAAACCAATATTACCGAAGAAATTTTGGTGTAAACAACACGAACGATCTTAATTTAATTATTATATAGTTACTACTTTTATTTACAAATTACGCCTCCAAGCATTAACAAATATAAATATTCTGACAACATATAGCAAACGTTTTGTATTCGCGCGTGTGGGTGTGTGCTCTGGGCGTTTTTTGCGTGTCTGTGTGTAAGAATAACTTTATTTTAATTTATATGTTTTATTAAGGATATTTAAATACAAAAAAAAAACAAAAAACATTATTTATATCAATATATATTTTACGCGTGTGTGGTATGGTGTGTGTGTATGTTTGACTGTGTTTTAGGTATATGTCAGATTTGAGAGGAATTAATAGATTAAAATGTTCGTATAGGATTAAGGAGACTGAAAAATTGTTTAAAACAATATATATATATTTTCATTCGTTACTCTGGAATTGCGCCTATAATTCTACTTAGTCTACGGAATTTCTTGGCGAACCTACGACCTTTCGCCAACAATCACTTGGCATTTGATCATGAGGATGATTTCGATTGAGCTTTTCCAATATACACATTTAATAATCTGTGGAAGTATTAGATATGGCATTAGACAGGCATAATAAAACGAATATGTTTCTACTAGATTACCTTATTTTACTAGAATTTAATAGATCAAACTTGGGCCTGACCTTCTCTTCGCCAATCATGATGTACAGCCGCACAATACAAAATACAGCTGCTTTTCGCACCATTGAATTACTGTCGTCCGTTCGCTGCAAACACATATTTGATTAAATATCGAAATCTATAAATCGAAAAAAACAATCAACGCACCTTTGCGATATTAGGCATTACACTGTCCAAATGCAAATCACTTATTTCGCTGGCTTGTTTGCCGGCCAGTTCGGTCAGAAGTTTTATAGCACACAGTGTGGTCGGGAATTCTCCAGTCGCAATAACCGGATTCAAAATATTAATTGAGGCATCGATCGGCAAGACACCGGCGAGGCGTACAAACACCGAGTCAATCTCACGCGAGACCTATAAACCGAAAAAATAACAATGCATAAATAAAAATACAAACTCTACAAATGTTAGTCTAACCTCTTTGCTAGTTTTGTAGCAATCTAAAATCTTGAGCAGAATCAACTCCAAGAAATTGATCCAGCTCGGTTTCATGTACTCGCTGCGCATGATGTTTGTGAGTGCGTTCAAGGCTGCGATTATGATGTCGTTCGACGGTGACTGGAGCAGTGTCAGCAACATTTTCATGATTGCCCTGTAACATATCATTAATTTAGTAGAGACGAGATCGACCGGTAGATAAATTACACTTACTTAAAATGTCTGATCGGTAGCTCACAGTTTCCATGTCGTAAGCACGTCGACAATCCGCTCAACTGCTGCACAATCCTTTCCGGAGCAGTGTCTACGTTTAAAATGATAGCTGACTTGATAACGTCCGATTCGTGGATACCGTCTTGATGAAAAAAAACAATATAACGTTAGATTTTTGTAGAAAAAATGTAACATATTTCATATTCTCGTTGCGCGAGTAAACTTACTATCCAACACCACTTCACCGTTCTCTGCGATGGTATAGTTTTGAATGTGTCTTTGACTAGAGTGCGTCTTGTGATTTCCATCGATTGCGTCTAAACGTACCGTATTCTCGGGCGTATTCGACTCGGTGGTGGTTGCCGACTGTGTCTTGGAGCCGTTGCACGAGTCCTCCTTTTCAAACAGACTGTTATTACCATTGTACCCGTTCGAACCGTGCATAAAGTGCTCCGCATGATGATCGCCCATTTGACTGATACCGGAATCCTTGCTGTTTGCATCACGGTCAAGCTTTGTTTCGAAACTGTAGTTTTGAATCTCGGCGGTGGTCTTGCGCAGATGCCGGTGCACCTCTTCGGTGTTCATCGGTGGCTGGTCGTTGTTCTCCACCGATGACTGTCGGGACCTCTGACCTGCTTAAGGCGTAATATAAATTATTAAAAACTATTTCAATCAATCGAAAAACACCAATATATACCAAATTAAAAATGAAATAATTTAAAAGTAAATCAAAGAATATATGAAAAGGGCGCTCTAATAGCAGCAGAATAAATATAAAAACAAAAATTAAATTATAAAAAATATACTCACTAGAAAGGTTTTGTAAACTAAACGGCCCCGGCTGAGGACTTAGCAGTAGCTTTGGACTTGAACAAGATAATGGCGTCGAAGGACTATTGTTTCCTATAAGAATAAAACAAAAGCAAATGGCGCACTAAATCAGAAACAGACCGAAAATAAAAAAACACAGAAATTTAACTACATGCTAGTTATTATATCAATTTCCTAATTTTTCTATCCGAAACTATCTACTATAAGAAAGTTAGATTATCTTCCTAACCACACAGTCTTTAGTACAAATATTAAAAGAAGTCAATTATTTAAAAGTATTCTACTCTAAAGAAAACTGTTATTTCTAGAAAAATAACAAATATTGTATATATTTTTCAACCGAAATAAAACCGGAATAAAATTAAAAAAAAAAATTTAAAACAAAATCTTAAAAAAAATATTTTAATTATCTATTTTTTTTTGTTTATTTTTAAGTCGCGTGAGTTTCAATTTTGAGTTAGATCAGATAAAAATGTGTTGACATCCATTCAAGGTTATCTCATATATTATATATACCAAGTAATTTTAAGAAAGATTTTTAAAAATAAAAATTCAATATCCCTATATTAAAATGAAACCACTTCATCAAATTTCAAAATATCAAATTATTTGTAAAACTAAAAACCGTATTGCTTTTCTTCGTTTTTTATGTTGGGGTTACTTATTTTATCATTACGGTGAATTTCCATTTTCTATGTTATGAAAAACCAACTTTAAAATACATTTAAATTATTCCATAAATTACATTTCTGGAGTAATCCCATTTTTTTAGATATTTTGGCCACGATCAATTCGTCTGTCGATATGTAATAAACAAACTGACTAAATTTGGCAAAACAAAGTCAACAATCAGAATTGTTTTTTTTTTATTTTAATTTTAATAATTAAGGAAGTCCGGCTTTTCACCGGACCCAACAAAAATTCATTTTAGACTCATTAGAGTGTTCCTCTCCACGGAAATCTTTAGTAAAAGGCGAAAGATTTATTCGATATTGAAGAGAAACCAGAGTACCGAAAAGCGGTCAACGCTGCCGGGTCATTGTAAATTCCATGTGATTCTCTAGCGAATTATAAGCAATTGCAAAGTTCACGCAGTATATAATAGACGTTAGACACTACAGAATTCTAAATTTGTACGGTAGAAAGTAAAAGTAGGACACTTACCAGAAGTACTGCGTCGTAAATGCTGTTGAATAATAGACTTCGCTGTGTCTTGGTACGTCTTTGGCAAACTGGATAGAAACATGGTCATCTGCAGGAAAACAGGCACGTGGTTAATTTATGTTTTACCGTTAGGCAAATTAATTTGAGTACATACATTTGGAGTGTTACAATTGTACAGAGCAATTATGCACAGACGCGCTTGACCGCGTAGCTCTATGCTCTTCTGATCGACGGCAAGCTGTACCACCTTCAGAATGGCCTTGTCGGCGGGAGCCTGCATTGGGAACTCGGAAGCCTTGCAGTACGTTGTGGCCAGATCGGTCAAGAATTTCAATTGTGCCACCTTGGTTTTTGTCGATGGCGTTTGTGCAGTATCACAGATAATTCTAGGAAAAAAATCAAAACAAAATATATGTAGTCGCTCTCTTTGTCTATCTCAAGATTATCTCTCGCTAGTTTCTCTCCTACCTGAAAACATTTTGCATTTGCAGTTCGGTCGAAAAGTACTCGTGCACCAGCTGCAGCGTTTTCCAGATTTTACCGTGCATCGAGCTAAGCAGTTCGGTGCCCAGTTTGTTGAACAGTCGCGTCAGTAGAATAAAAAGCCAGTCCTGCAGATCATCTGCGTGGGCCATAATCAATTCGTTGACGCTGTCCAGGAATAAAGCGTACACTTTTGTGTGATTGTCCATGAACATTTTTCGGAACAGGTCTAGAACGCTCTGTGGTGGTGGGCAGAGAAAATAGATTAGCTTAGAGGCAGTCAAGGGAAAGGCAGCGCTGTGTGTGTCTGCAAACCTGCAATTGTGGCGGTGTGAGCGCTTTTCCATCGGACAGGTACTGCGTGAGACTGGTCAGACCGTCTTTGCGTTCGGCCCAGTGTGTTGACGAGCAATAGAAAATTATCGAATCAATGTCTTCAATGATCGGACGACAGCTATCTAGTTTGTGGCGAGAACCATTCCAGGAACCGGACTGAAATACAATTTAAAAAATATTTAATTATTTTTGAAAAAAAAAATATATAAATTGTATTTTCTTACGTCATTTCTACGATAAGAATCAAAACTTCGTTCGGAGCACACGGAAGACGCTTCGCTTTCATCTGATTCGTCACGAGAGATCTTGCGGTTCAGGTTTATGTGTGAAAGATCCGAGGACAAGTCAAAATCGTCAGGTGACTGAAAACATTTATTTATTAGAAATCATAACTTGTGCTCTACGCTCGATAGATTGGTGGCCTGGACAGACAACCAACACTCACCAATGCATCGGCCAGAGCATTTTCGGCCTCACGACTAGCCTGCAGTATTTTCTGTGCAAGAACCGGTCGACCCGGATTTATCGGAGGCCTGTCTGGTCTACGCGGACTGTTCACTGGGTATACATTTCGTTTGATGGTGCCAATTTGGGATCTGTTGCAATGGAAATTTATTCTGATTATTATAGGATTCAAAAAGATGAACATTTAGTGCTAACCTCGTCGGACTGGTTTCTCTGGAACTAGCTAGCGAACGGGGAATGCCAGTTTTCTTTGGAATTGTTCCAGTGTTTCGGTACGCTGTGTACGTGCTGTAGGCTCGCGACGAGGGAGACGTACTACGTGAAGCCGCTGGAAATAAGAATACATATTTATAACATAAATAATTTGCTGGCTATTGAAAAACGTACGTTGGGATTGTGAGACTCCGGCACGTCGACTGGCAATCCTGTGCTCCGGTGAGGCTTGCTGTGGTGTCGTTGAAGAGCCCGCCACCTTTTTGGCTCGTGCTAAAATATAAAAAAGTATAAAATTATCCTTTGAACTATCTACTCTACAGTCTCTTATCAAGAAAATACCTTGCTGTGCCATCTGTCCTTCTGTACAATTACAAATTGATAGGCAAAGCATATAGAAATGTGTTAGTGAATTGGATTAAAATGTATATTATATTAAAATAGATTTTTGAATAATAAATAAGTTAGTATGTTTGTCTATTTTTGAAAGGTCGCAAAAATCGTGGGTTAACACTACGGCATAAAATTCGATCGGTATTTAAAGCGTTCGTCTAGGTGACTAGAAACTAGAAAACTTAAGGAATTTAGGTTCGTTGCGGAGTGGTCAATGATAATACTTACGCAGAGATGCGGTGCCCGAGGTGACCTTGAGACGGGCTAGATTTGAGTATTGAGCACGGGCCCGGGCTCGCTGCACTGCATTCGGGTCCATGGCGGAGATTGAACGGAAACCAGCTAAACGGACAGACAATAGAAATTAGATAAATTATATTCATATATATATATTTATGAATGTGCTCCTTTTCTTCCTGTAAAGAGCACTAATTATTTATAGAATTTAAAAAAAAAACAACTTAAAATATAAACCAAATATTTTGTAAATTAGAAAAACAGAAAATCCTGCAACCTCTTGGCGGCAATGGGTCTGGCCGACTGGCCACCGGAATTCCACTACGGTTTCTACTGCTGGTGCGCGTCAACGAGGGCACCCGCTGCAGACGAGTGGTCGTTGTCAGCAGATTCTCCGTACTTGCACTGGCTGCGTCCGTTTTTGATACGATAGCAAATTATTGAAAACGAATTTAAATTTGACATGCACACAAACAAGAGAATTATACATCACAAACGCTAAAAAAACAAAAACGTAAAACAAAAAAAAACGCAACATTTTTTTTATAAAATATACATACTTTAAGTGTGTTTTTATTCAATACTACATGTCCGTAAGATCTAAATTTTTATAATTGCACATTTTTTTTGTTTTATAAAAATCATTTGTTTTTTTCTAAATCTAAAAAGCTTAACATTTATTTTTTTAGAAAGCTTTCAAAAATGGCATTGGTGTGCCTCGCTAGCCCCAGCCGTTATTAAATTGCTACAAATTTAGCAAATGGATAAAATGGATGTCCAATGATGAAAACACCAACGTGCAAGGTCATGACGAGCAATTGGACTGGACCTGGACAGTCGTCAAAATGTGCGGTTAATCTTTAATTTGATTGTGAAAGAAGAGAGAGTTTATGAATAATAATATCGACAATAAGACTTTTCGTGTTAGAAGTGGATTAGTCGACTCCATCGTAATGTGGTAACAAAAACAAATTGGATTGTGTTTTATATGAGAAATATTAAAAGCAATTTTACAGGTTTTTTATGTTTGGGTTAAAGCTTTAATAAATTAGAGGCTAGATTGAGACAGCTACAGAGACTACACACCTTGTCCATAATATTAAATTATTGTAGTATAGAAATTATTTTTTTTAAATATTTCACGAGAAATCCTGTTCAGTGGCGTGACATAAGGGCAATTTAAAAATAAACCTAAAAATAACTATTTTGAAAAATCCGTATTTTAAATTTCCAGAGATAGGCATTGGAAAAAGTATTGTTTTTGGTTTAATGTAATCTGCAATTTTGAATGTGCTTTAGTGATTAAAAATTTGTGTCCTTAAATATTTGATTAGGTATTTTTTGTTTATTTATAACTCAAATCTCAAAAAATTGATAATCTCAATGTTTTTAGTTCTAAAAAACAAAAATATTGGAAAACTTGGTTTACAAAAAAAATATTGCGCCTCTTGCTGCTCTTATTTTTTTTGATATTATAGGCTTTTGAAATTATATATTTTTAATATTATTATAATTTTAAAATAGGAGAATTTAAGATTTTTTAAAGATTACACCTCGCAATCACGGTTTACGTTTAACTTTATCTTAAGTTCCTAACAAATCCTAAAATACACTCAAAATCTGTATTCACAAGAAACAAAACCGTTTATTTTCCCAATACATTTTTGCCTTAACTTTTCCGTTTTGCCAACAACGTATTATGATAAATTGGACAATATATACATAAATAAATACAAAACACACCAAATTTACACCACACCTCCTTAATTATATAAATAAAAACATTAAAACTACCGACACAAAACACACTAACGCTTACCTGACGGATTCGTGGTGGCTGGACTTCGGAGACCGGACGAGAGCCTTCGTTCTACAGTTAAACAAACAGACAAACAAAACACACACACTTTTCTTTAGTTTAGGAGCTCAGAATGAATTATTATAGACAATTTTAAATGAATCAAATGTTTGTGAAAAATGAAGTGAAATGGAATATTTCGAAAATTGGTTAACAAATTTCGGAAAAAAAACTTAAATCAAAACGTTAAATGATCAGTATCAAAATCAGTATTTACAATTCATAACAAAAATAACAAGTTAAATAAAAATTATGGAAATTCAAATATTTAAATTTAAAAACAAAAAAAAATCAAACATGAAATAAACAGTTCAATTAACGAAAATCAATGAAAATCAAAGAAAAGTATCAAACACCAACCACCGCACATAGAACACATACTTATCATGCTGCCCGGCATCGAATTTAGGCTAGAGTTACTGCCACGTAGACTAGCACTCATTGAGCTCGTACCGTTTGAGCCAGAGTTCATCATGTCGCGTTCGCGGTCCAATGCTTTCTGCACGGATGGGTCCAGATTACCGTAGATGGTGTCGGCCATCTCTGGAAAGTGTCGCATGAATCCCCAGAAGTTCCTGAAATGCGTGATTTTATGTAGATTGTTAGAAAGATTTTAAAATTCAAATTTTAATTAATTGCTTCAGTTTTAAAAAAAATAATCAAATTATCCAATAAATCTCGCAGAATAAGGATCCGAGAGACAAAAGCGGTTCCAATGTTATCAATCAAATCATTCAGCCGTATTCACGCTCAAAATATTTTACGTAGTAGACCTTTTAGGGCCATTTTCTTCACTATCACAAGTTAAAGCTAACCGGCAGATTGAAACCGACCGCCGGTTGAGACAAACTTGCCTAGTTGAACAGCAAGTTGAAAATCGTTTTTCTTCACAAGAAGTTGAGCAGAACTAGAGGTTTTTCAACCGGCTGCTAGCTATCAACTTGCTCCTGGAAAAATCCTAGGAAATTGTGTTTTAAACTGCAATTCAACACAATAGATCGCAACATTCACATCAACCACGATAAAATTTATAATAATAACAAAAAAATGACTTCATTTTAAATTTTATAAAAAATAGTTATAATAATCAACCATTTGGTCTTTCTCTTCATATTTATCACAGCCGCTAGTCTTCCTTATTTACACCACGCATGACACATGAAGCAAAGAGTAAAGAATAAAGAAAATTGACAAATGTCAAAACGCAAAGTTGAGAGCAAAAATCCCCTTTTCAATTTGTGCTTTTTTCGGAAATTGAGAAATCGGGAAGTTGATATCAGCCGACTGTTGTCAACTTACCGAAATCGAAATATGACTACTCAACTTTGACTGAAGAAAATGAATTCGGGAAGTTGAAAATAAAACCCTCAAGTTGAAAGTCAACTTCGAGTGAAGAAAACGGCCCTAAGACATTTCAAAATTTAATACATTTTATTTAGATCTTAAACTTTTTTTTACGCTAAAATCAACAAATATTTCATTTTTAGGAAACACATGACCACATTTAAAGAATGTTTTAAAATGTCCTAAAGGTCTAAAACCTAACATATTTTGAGGGTGACTACCTACAACCGATTTAGGACACAATTATTAAAAAAAACCTTAAAATTCCCCTAAAAAAAATAATTAATTATTATTATTTTATAGGTACTTGTTAAAAAAATCTTTATTTCGTTACTAACATCAGATATATCATTACAAAATTTTCAACTTCCTTTCCCCCTAGAGCGTTTCGTTATCGTTACACATATGGAATTAAAAAATAATTATTGACGTACAAATTTAAAATCATCGGCCATTAAATTAAAAATTCACCGTTTTCGTTTAATTGGGTAATAGGATGGTGATCGAGATAATTTTGTTTGACTGAGACATTATGGATTCAGGATCATAAAGATTACGATTTCCAATAAAATCTTAATTTCGTTTGAACTTATAATATAATTATAAACAACAACAAATATAGCTGATATTTTTCTGATTAAAATTTATGAACCCTTTCGGGCTTCCAAAAATTGCCGTAGTGGACGGTATTTCACGTCCTCATGGCGGGGTATTGGTTAAAGTTTTCAACTAGCAATAATCGCACCTCGGTTAAACCTCACTGGTTACGATATCGCCGCTGCGCAAAGCTAATTTTACCACAGCAAACGCAGACCACATACATTTACAGAGCATGTAAATCTCTAGCGAATCATAAGCAAAAACTAAACGTACCTTCGACTGAACCGCCGTGCATCGCTGTCCGCATCCGAAATGCCCTTTACCAAGCTCTCGCGCAAATTCGGTGCGTACTTTTCCATGGCACGCGTTGACCACTCATCGAATATGAGTCCGATGATCTCGCTGAGCGATGACCGGATGTCCTTTGACTTTGACTGCATCAGATTCTGTGTGATGATCGGTATCAGCTTCGGCGCATGCGTGAAACGTATGACGAACTTCAGTGCAATCGTGCCGGACGACGCAATGATCTTCACCGAATTGTGCACCAAATTGATGAGCTCCTGCAGAATGTACACACAGAAGCTGTCCAGTTTCATTTTCAGGGATTTGCTCATGAACGCAATCGTGATGCAAGCCTCACGGATGACCTGCGAGCGCAGTTCTTTCAGAATGTCCAGAAATGAAATGGACAGATCCTTTAGGAATTGCAGAAACATTTGCTGATCGAGTAGCATCAGTGAACGAATCTTTTTCAGGGCATCGACACGTTTCTCCCAGTCCATGTTTTTGTTGCCAATGATCACATTCATGGCTTTTAGAGTGTCCTCCATGTCACGCTGACTGAATATTGTCAGGGACGGCACGAGTTCGAAGGAGCCTTCAAATACTTCCCATGTAACGGCACCCGCATCGCCTGCATACCAAAATCGAAAGATATAAGAGATTAAATAGACAATCTTTAAATCATGTTATATAATGACAACCAACCTGAACTCGGCACATCTAGTGTCTGTGGCTTCCGGGCACTGCTTGCAGACGGTGTTCGTTTAACCAGACGTGTTCGATTTGTGACCGCCAACGGTGTGTCGGGCTCATCGTTTGTGATGGCCGATATCAAAGCTGACGGCAACAGTAATCCGTCACTCTTGACTTCATCGAATTTCGCTTCCAGTGCAATCATTTTGGTTTGATGTATGTCCTTTTTGCGTAGATCTACACGTAGGCGATCGCCCACATGCTTGTACACTTCGACCAAGGTTTGCGAAGCGGCGTCACGTACCGTGGACGTAGGATCTCCAAGTAATGCAACGATTGGCTGTATGAACGCTTTTAACGATAGTGCCTGAGTGCCATATCTATAGATAACAAAAGGTAAAAAGGAATTATGTCCATCACTATAGGTCCTGGCAAATCGCAGAAAACTTACTCATTCAGTGTATTCACAATGGTCTGCAGAAACTCCTCGCGTACTTTGCTATTTTTGTGCTTGAAACAGTGCGTGAGTCGGTCGAGGAGACTCTGTGGTGTCAGCACCCGGCTCTCGAGAAGCTTGTGGAGTAGCAGCTGTGCCTTTTCTCGAACGGTGTCACGACTGTCGCCTAGACGATCCACGACGTGTGGGAAAACGGTGGGCGTGTACGCATTGAAGTCCTGTCCGAGTCGACCGATAAGCTCAGTGAAGGCCTCGAGTGCTCTTTGTGCGATCTGCGTTTTGAATGTGTGTGTGTGTGTTAAAAACGAAATTAGCATACATGTATAAATATAAATTTAGATAGTTATAGAAGATGCACATAGACCAGAGGAATTCAAGTGCACTACATAAACCGCGCATGTATACATATGTTTCTGTGTGCGTGTTGAATCTCTTTATTCTATTCTTAAACTTGACGGTCTGAGAACATGCACGTTTGCATTGTAGAATTGGAGATTATAATATTTTCAAGATCATTAGACATACGAAACTGCGCGTCGTCTGCGTGAGTGCAAGACATCAATATAAATATGTATAAGATACTTCTTCTTCTGTATAAATATAAAATATATCTATATATTTTGATTTGAGTGTGTATACATTCTTCAAAAATGTTTTTTTATAAATATCACGCGCACCCACTACACAATATATGAAGCAATGAAGAAGAACACATTTTAAATAATATACGACTTTATATGGATATGGTATATGTGGTATATATCTAAATATATGATTATTTTATGATATACATTGAATTCTTGAACCGAATAATTGAGCCGTACCTTTAATATATATATAAAACTAACTTTAAATTTGGTACGCGAAATGGACACATTTATTTGGCTTCGGTTGAGTACACATAAATCAGAAACATTTTAATTTGTAATTATCTTATATAGTATTTGTTTTTTTCTTCTTAAATATGAGTATATGATGAATTTATTGGATTAAAGACGATATAGTAAAACAATCTGTTTAAAAAATGATAGATAAAATAAAATATAATACAAAATACATATTATAGACAAAATGTAAATAATGATTACACATGAAAAAAGACATAAATGTCATCATTGTTGTTTCTTGTTTCGATATCTTTGTAATATCTCATTCATTTTGGATAGCTGGTAGACGTTTTACAAGAAAAGCAAAAGGAAATAGGGATGAAAAGCTCTCATCAAAACCACAACAAAAAAGAAATCCAAACAAAAGATCAAAATGAGAAAAGAAATATAAACAAGAGAGAAAAGAAATCAAATGCAGAGAATTCCTCCTGGCGATAATGCACAGGCGGACTTAGAGGTTAGGAACCATTATTATTTACTCGGCGGCGGCTACCCAGGACTTTGAAGCCGGCGAATGGCGACTAAGCGCCTGAAAGGCTGCGATTCTACAATTTCATACCTATATTTAGAAACAAAATAATTTTTAAATATCCGTATTTGAATATAAATATTTATTTTTTACTTTTATTAATCTTAAATAATAACAGAATAAATATATGTAAACGTAAACTAAATTCAAAATACTACCAGATAAGAGGTAATTTAATGGACCAAAGGTCATTAGGCCGAATGAACCATTAGGCCGAATGACATAAGTCCGAATGTTATCATAAGATTTAGTTTTAAAGGCTTGAGGAGGATCTCTTTTAAAAATAATATGTGTCTTTCTCCATAAAATATTCTATCACTCTCTCTGGCATATGCATTTTTAGATTGGGAGTCGGCCTAATAGCTTATTCGGCATACTGGCTGATTCGGCCTGATGACATTCGGCGTAAGGCTCTTTTTGCCTAATGGCTCATTAGGCCTAATTGCTTATTTATTCGGCCTGATGGCTGTCAAACTTATGGCAGTCAGAATACTGGCAGTCGGCCTGATGAAAGTTGGACCGAGTGCAGTCGGCCTAATGAATGTTGGACAGATGGCAGTCGGTCTGATGGCTCAGTCGGCCTGATGGCATTAGGCCTGATGGCAGTCGGCCTGATGGCAGTCGGCCTGATGGCAGTCGGTCAGATGGTAGTCGGCCTGATTGCAGTCGACCTTATGGCAGTCAGCCTACTGGCCTGATGGCAGTCAGCCTACTGGCCTGATGGCAGTCGGCCTGATGGCAGACGGCCTGATGGCAGTCGGCCTGATGGCAGTCGACTTTATGACAGTCGGCCTGATGGCAGTTGACCTGATGGCAGTCGGCCTGATGGCAGTCGGTCTGTGGCACTCGGCCTGATGGCAGTCGGCCTGATGGCAGTCGACATTATGGCAGTCAGCCTACTGGCCTGATTTTCGGTCGGCCTAATGGAAGTTGGACCGATGGCAGTCGAACTGATGGCAGTCGGCCTTTTGGGACTCGGCCTGATTGATAATTCGACCTAATGGCAGTCATCCTACTGGCCTGATGGCAGTCGGCCTGATGGAAGTTGGACCGATGGCAGCCGGCCTGATGGCAGTTGGCAAGATGGCAGTTGGCCTGATAAGAGCCATCTGGCTCATTCGACCAGATGGCAGTCGGCCTGATGGCAATCAGCCTGCTGGCAGTCGACCTGATGGAATTATGCCTTATGACATTCGGCCTAATGGCTCATTCGGCCTAACGGTTTTCGGTCTACCAGGGTAATTTTTTTTAAAACAAGCAAAAAGCTAGCAAAATAAAACAAGACGGTTTTTACTTCAGCGAAATTTTGTTTTCATACAGGAACCCGTGGCAGCACGTGAATCATTAATAATTTTTTAATTATAAAAAAATAAAAAAAAAAAATTTCTAAAGCTTTTTTCAATGATTAAAATTTTAAAACTTTAAAAACCAACTTTCACGGTTTCACAATTTCATTTTATTCAGCCGACCACGAACGAAGGTTTGAATTCTCTAAAAACATATGATGGCCCCTAAAACTTAAATGCTATATACGTGAGGCTTTTTATAAAATGTTGACGTAATTAACATCCTTACCTCTATATCAAATTGAATAACATATGAGGATTTTTTATAATAAATCTTGAATCCCCTATTCAGATTCCTTCTTTTTATTTTCAATTGATACCATTTATATTATCATGGATACCTTGTATAAATCAATTTAAAGATTTTTTGTGTAAACAATAACTGGTTTTGGTCGTCGTTGTAAAGCTCTCTAAACTTATATATTAGAGTCAGAGCTTTTATGATACTTGACCAAAGTTTTCAAACCTATGGAAGCGATTATATAAGTAAAATTAAGTAAGTTTCCACAAATATTTAAGGAAGAACTTGGTATATTTACGATGGTAAAATCTTGACTCTTATAGGAAATAGTGGCCGGATCAGGTAATTGTGGTTTGAGGACACCCCATCCCAGGTTTTAGAAAAGATTGTGGACCGGTATCGGTATCTTCTTTACAGCAGATAGTAAAAATGTTGAATACATATGGGTGAAGCAGGATAAGAGGTTGGGTGACATTGATCCTTGTGTTGAACTCGATTCCGTAAGAAAATTTAGAAATATTGCACACCGTGCCAGGAGATGATCTGGTCTTCGCGGCGGCATGAAATAGACCTCTTTTTAACAAAAACACAAAGCGAAGAAAAGAGAAAAGACGTTTTTCGAGATATTTACAAGGTTTAGTTTGCCTGTCACCGTCTTTGCAAGGTCTGGATCATATTTTAAATACTAAATTGAAATTTGGATAAAGCTGAAAAGAAGGCTTAAATCGCATATTGTAAACCAGGTTTTTCGTCGTTAGCATTTTGAAAACTTTGACACAATATTAATGAAATTGGTATAAAAGACAAATCTTATCCGATATTTTTTTTACCTAAAGAAAACTTGTTTTAATTCTGTTAAAATTTCAGTAACTGTGTGGCGTCAGGACGCTTCAGGTCTGGAGCGAGCTTTAATAGAGCACCAGGTTTTCTTTAAGGAATACCGCCGAAAACAATGCGGTACGTTTCGGTTTGCTGCAAATTTGCCATTCGTATACAAACAACACGCAGCCTTTTCACGTTCCACACACACACACACACAAATTCAAATACAAACCGCCCTTATTCAAAACACTGGTGTGCTATTATTTTTTTATATATATAAATTTTTTTATATATGTATAAGTAAGGATTATATATATAATTTACGTATGTTCAGTTTTCAGTAGCACACATGCAAACACATGCATACACTCACTATCTTGCTCACACACACAGAGACACCAACACACACACATACACACACACAGATTCATATTAAAAATGTGAAATATATATCTTTGAGTTTCGTTTTTCAACCCGGAAATTGTGCGCTACAGAGCGCGCGCGTGCTGAATAACTGGAGTTACATATTTTATTATGAAATATGCATTTCAGTGTGCGATATCGCTGATATAACTGTGTGGTGGTGTGTGTGAGTGTGTGTGTGTGTGTTCGCGATGCTGAAAATTCATATTAAAATTGTTGGCTTAAAGTGCGCAATTTCGGCTGCAGCATTTCAACGGAAGTGGACGTGTGTGCGAGTATGTGTTTTAGCCTGTGTATGTGTGTGTGTGTCGGAACGATGGCAGTGTCTCTCCGATTTTGTGTCTGTGTGTGTGGAAATGTGCAATTTATGTGTTTGTGGTTGGGCGGAAAGGATGTGCCAGGAATGAGACGCGAACGCTGGCTCACATATAAAACCCCCATATTTTAAATGTGTTTTCGCGATGTTTGTCTGTTTGCTGATCTGGGTTTTTGATAAGAAAACATTTAAGTGAGTTGATTGACTCGACAGAGTTCCATAATTTCATGTGCTGAGGCTTGTGCCCTACAATAATATAAGATGTGTGATACAAGATTAATGTTTATTGATGCTCATATCAATGTGATGGTCTGAATATAGCATCGTAAAATCATAAAATCATTCATTTTTGATGGCAAATTTTGTTTTTATCGCAATAAGGGTGATATTTTGGCTGCGCATTTTGCAAACACTCAGTTTTGTGAATGTGAAGTGTTATACAATATCAATATAACTTTATTAGAAAGATTCGACACTGAAAGCTCTGCCAAGTGTTTCAGATTCAGATTTTGCATGACGCTCTGACCTAACTTTGCTGACCTATCTTCGAATTGTTTAGATTGCAGAGTTTACAAGAAAGAACAGAAAGAATTTTGAAAAGCAAACTACACAAAATTTTTGAAAAACTCCACTTCATTTCGCAGATAATATTTTCATTGGAAAACCTTTTGATTTATATTAATTCCGTCATCAGTAAATCGTGTTATCTTGCGGACGAACGAATTACAATATGTTGTTCCATTTAGGCACATGATTTTATTGACTTCATATTTAGCGTTCGACCACCAATAAAACTATTATTGTTTATTGAAAAAAAAGGGTTAAGAACTTATCGAACACCGCATAATTTAATTTTACACTCCAAAATACTTTAAATTAGTCTCCAAAATAAAAAAATACGGAGCAGAGGTGTAAGCCGGCCGGCCGTATTCTGGTCGCCGCCGAAAATGTTTATTATATTTTCTCTGTCCGGCTGACTTTTTATAAAAATGGCCGTCTAAAATCGGCGCTGTACTCGAAAAGCCATTACCGCAGGCCGGGTGAACTTATGCTTTTCAGGTTATACCTCTTTTCACATGTTAGGTCTCAGCGACCCCACTGAGCCGAATAAAGTAAAGATAGAACCAACAATATTGGTAGTACGGGGGTTGGAGCTCAGGTGGGCATGCTTGCAAGCTCACCTTCCCCACCATTTGGTCGAGAGACTATCTCGGCTGAAACGCACTGGCTGTTGGAGTTATATTTTTTTAATACTAATTTCCTTTTTAATTAAAACGAAAAACCTTTATTAGAAAATTTCTTTAAATAGCGAACCAAATACTTTGGTCTGGCCAAGATCAAACCGGGGTCCTCCCGATCACAAGCAAACTCGTTTTTTGTCGTTGGTTGCTTTCAGGTTGCGGTACATATGTTTTTTATTACCATAATGTCTTTTAGTAATCCCGAGAAAATAATTTAATATAAAAATGTATTTTCTAGTACATTAATGATCCTCTAA